>JAQIWH010008052.1:0-10690 GCA_034695005.1 Cryptops parisi | reverse complement strand
TTACTAATAAGATACAACTTTGCGAATGAACGCCCGATTGTGGCGCTATTTGTTTGTACTTGGGTTATGGGTTTTGGAGCCAAGTTAGATGAAATAAAACAAACAAAAATGCAATTAACATATTTTCATGTAATTTTACATAAATCTTAATGTAATTACATTTACACATTAACATAATTAATCATAACATTTCTCTTGCTTATTTTCTTAAAATATATTATGTTACTAGCAATGTATAGAATTCATGTATTTTATAGAATACCGAGTGTGCTTTTAGGCAATGTATGAAATTAGCATTTTAATAGTTACGTTATGCAATAGTTTAGGTTAGGTTTAAATTTAGGCTTAATTGTTGTTTTTCTTTTAGAGAACTTACCTATACAAGATGTTATTTCATACAATTTCATAAAAAAAATGACCAGGCATTGTATAGAATGCCTGAATTCTATACATTGACGGTTTTTCTTTAACCATGACATATTATACTAAAGATAGCTTTGACATATTATACTATTGACATAAACTTTAGTATAATAGGTCATGGTATATTTATTACGTCTGGTTTAACTAATCTAACCTTGAATACTCAAAGTAAAAGAAAGGTCGGAGGTTAAACCCCAAAGTACAACTTGACAAACATTTTGTGTCAAAAAATAAAAACAAAAACAATAAAGCCAATATTTCACTAGTTAAAAATAATTATCTCAATTTGTTGACACTGCATTTCATGAATGATCTTATAAATAAAGCTAACTTATTGTTTTCTTTGGAAATTGGGATTTAAAAAAGAAGTCACCATGACGTCACCGCTTTCAATATTTACGCAAGAAGCCAAACAAAAATAACATCGTCTCTGCAAAATAAGAAAATTTAATTCTTCACAATGAAGGAATGTTTTCTCGTGGATGAATACAAAACATGGAACCCAATTAACATGAACTCATTATCAGCTGAAATGTCGAGCTTCGGTATCAAAAAATTATACTGATAACAACGCGCTCTTATCTTGCACACTTCTCAAAATAAAAACTTTTACTTTGCAGCAGCACTAGAAAGTAAACATAGCCATAAAAAACAAAAATACGATTAGTTACATAAGTTATATTAGTTTTTATAACTGCATTTTGATACTGTTAACTATTAACATACAGCCACCATCTCCCATGGCGTTTTAAACTAACCTTACCTGGGTGTAGATTTATAGATACCACAGCAGGTTAATTAAAAAACAAAAACAATTACCACCAATTTCATCGTAATCATAAAATTAATACATTCGTTTGATACTATTGGATTTGCTTCGTAAACATGGTTGGCGGCGCTAGTAGTTTTTTATCTTATCCGAACTTGTACAGTGTTTATGGGTCTATTTATTAGAGTAGATCAAAAATTAAATGTTTTTTTTTTAACTTAACCTATACTGCACATCTAACTATGGACCGATTTTAATCCGAGTGCATTCCTGCACAGCTTATGTATTACACAAGCTGCGCAGGAATGCACTCATCAAAATCAGTTCAGACAACAGTATCCCAAATTTATTTATTACCACAAAAAAATTGAAAAGATGACAGACATCGATTTTAAATGCATCGATTTATTGAAAAATACGCTATTTTTTCTTTAATAATATTTGTAGCAAAAATCAAGGTTTCGGACTTTTTTTTTTTACGAGCTAAGTTGGAAGGCACTGATTACATAAAATACAGCATGAAATTTGTACGTATAAAAAATATAACATATAGGGGCAGTTTTTGTTGGAATCGACTTCGGGGGGGTAGGAAAATTAACCGCTAACCAGCAAAAGATATTTGTTTTTTTTTTTTTACGACTGAGTTTTGCCAAACGATATAAGGTTAACGTTATCAACGTTGACAAAAAAAAATGTTGCTATACTTTCAAAAATATGCAGCTTGATTCTCGTTTCATTATAGTTCGAGTTGACAAATTTATTGTTGTTTGTTTGTTTGAATCACAGTGATCGTGTTATCATTTAAAACTCGTTCATCACCTGTTATAAGCAACTTTCGTTCAGTTTCTGCAGATCTATCGTTTGGCCGTTAAAGTGTGCCGCATGCAGACGTTCCTGCCTGAAATTTTCATAGTTGATTTTGGCAGTTACCTCCACTAAATCTTGCATGTGTGTCCTTTATAAAAAATAAAATACAAGACAATTATTAATAAATTAATATAAAAAAAACTACACAAAATAAATTAATTAAAACTTTATAATTAACTAATTAAAAATCAAACAAGAAACCATAACCATCATGAGTTTTAATTTATCACCAGTTAAAAATCATTAAAAAATTTTTTTTTCACCTTACCGAACAGGTAGACCTTTTTAACGTTTCGCCTCCCTTCTAGAGGCTTCGTCAAGTGAGAAACAATGATAGGAAAATAAGGAAAGTGTAATTAGAGATGGTTATATAACCAGTTTTCTCTTGCATTTTCCTTACCTTTACCATTTTTTGTTACCTGATGAAGCCTCTAGGAGGGAAGCAAAACGTTATCATGGAAGTGTTAAAATGCTCTCCCTGGACAGTGAAGTGAAAAATCTTTAAGAGTTTTTTAAATTATGGTTGCTAAATTGTCAAGGTGGGAATAGTTTAATATTACAATTGTAATATTAAACTAAAAATTAGTTTAATTGTAATTTTGAATTACCTGATGAGCATGTCCCTGAGATCGGCAAATTCGCAATGCGCTCGATTTTCAACTTCAATAATGCCCCATTGCGTACGGCGACCGAGAACGTTGCGACCGTTCACCGCATGTTGTTGATCACTTCCGACCACTGCGAACGGTACCGTTTCCTACAAAAATTGAAGATAAATAACATACTGCACTATTAACTAGATTTCGCTTCTAGGTTTTCGATTTTCTTGCAATATAAACATTTATTTTTTTATCACTTACTCTAATTTTATTATTTAATACAATTTCCTCGGCTTCCCCAATTTCATCCATTTCTTTAGGTGGGTATAAAGATATTCCATTATTCAGCAAATCTTCCCGTATCTGTAATTGAGAAAACACACACTCGTCTGTAAAACGTCTGTGACAAAATGGCTTCCTTTTTTGGTAGAGCAATCCGTGACTCACCCTATTTTTGAACAGTGTCCGCTCCTCGATAGTGAGGGTATCAGCTTTGGCGATGACTGGAACTATGTTGACACACTTATCTAACCTTCTCATACATTCGATATCTAACGGCTTCAACCTTAAAAGATAAAAACGACAACAAACTAAGCCAGTGGTAAAAATAAACAATGAATGACAGCATAAACCAAAGGTCTCAACTTGATCATTATCAAACTCAAATATAAACAAACTCAACTGTATGACGAAATTGTCAAGTTGAACGATCGGTTAAAAGATATTCTTCACCTGAATCAACTATTACCCGTGTGTGACATAACAAACGATTGTAGTTATTGAACGATAATGAAACAAATGTTTATGAAGATTAATAATGGACAGGAAAGTTTGTTCACATCATCGTTTTGAAATTGTCGCTGTTATCTGAACTGTTGTTAAAAAAAAAACTTACGAATGTCCTGTTGGTGCGATGAAGTAAAGGCAGCAGTGAATCCTAGTGTCGGGAATATGACGTTTACGATTGACGTTTTGTTCCTCGCTGAGGTACTTTTCGTATTGATCGTTGATATGTTCGATTATTGGTAACCAACTAATGACACAAAACAAAACATTGAAATGAGTTATTTATAATAATTACTTAGATCTGTGCACATGTATGTGTGTGTCGTGGACACTTAGCCCTGCCCATCACGCAGAATCTACAAGTCAACTGTTATTGGTGGTTGTTAAAATAACCCCCCCCCTCCACTCATAATTGCAACATCCTGTCACTAGATGGAGTTGATTGTCAACATAATATGTTAGTTTATGAATCTTAAGTTTGTATTACTAATTTGGAACCCTTATCTCACGCCCCCAGTGCTACAACAACTCTACTTTTTGAAAATAAAAGCCTTGTTTAACAAGGTACTAATGTATTAGTGCAGCAAGATGATTGCTTAGAGCCTTAGAGTATAATAAATTTTTTTATGAGCATATAGCAGACATTTGACATTAGTAATAAGAATGATCCAGATCTGTGATTGTATGTGTCATGAATGCTTGGTGTTGTAGCTTTCTGTCACTAGAAGGAGTTGGTATAAGCATTACTTAATGTTCAACTTTTCATAACACTTCCCGTGTTACAGCACGGGCTAACTACTAGTAAAACAATAAACAGCATTTGTATCGAAAAAATTGAACAGCATAAGACAGAAGAATTGTTTATGAACAATAAGTGTTCTTATTCACCAATTTTCATTGTTGATGTGGTCACCGAACCCTGGCGTATCGGTGATGGTCAAGCGAACTCGCATTCCTTTTTCTTCGATCACTGTGAATGCAAATATTGAATCATGAAACATGAAATAATGAAAATATATTCGTCATTGCATAATTTTTTAGAAAATTTAAAACTAACCATGGCTTACTGACTTGACTTCCGTGGTCGGTGGAATGCGATTACAATTGGTAATGTTGACTTTGTCTCCGTTTTCGACGTTGCCATTGTTAGCAGCGCACGTCCGACGACTCACATTGGCTTTGAAGAGTGTGTTGACTAGAGTGGATTTACCTAAACCACTTCTTCCTGAAGACAAAAAACAAAAAAATCGTCGATTCAAAACTAATGCGAAGTAATGATAAATGATCAAATTGGCAACACTTTTCAACACAACGTATGGCATCGCAAAAATACATAGGACAAAAATAAACGTTTGTAATAATTTACCTACGACAATGATATTGAATTCAAATCCTCTTCGTATTACTTTGCGACGAATTTGTTCTTGGAGCATGTCGATGCCAACGTAGCCGTTGGTTTCCAACCGCAGTTTCCCCCATTGCGTAGTTTCGCCCAGCGCTTCCATCACTATTTTCTGAAACGTACTTTCAGTAAGCAAACCTAAATAAAAAATAAATAAAATAAATAAATAAAATAAAGTACAAGATTTTCGATGTCACCAGTACTGCAACAAAATTTTTTTTATGACTTTCAAAAGTGTTACGCCTATTCAAAATCAAATTATCTCAGCAAGAGCGTTATGCATTATACATAGTGCCTTATTATATAACGAGTGTATGTTTTTGTCACTGGCAATGTATAGAATCCAGGCATTTTTATGAAATACCTAGCAGCTTTTGGCGAAGTACAAAATAGGATCTTGTTTAGGTTATTTAAAGTTAGTTTACGTTACAGTAGTTAACACCACTTTCTCTATAAAAAAAACTAAGCCTAAATTTAAATCTTACCTAATGCATAATGTAACTATTCCAATACTAATTTCATATAATTACCTAAATCAGACTTGGCATTGTATAGAACGTCTGGATTCTATACATTGCCTATAATAATCAAAATTCAACAAAATAGTGAAACATACACAATTTGCTGGTTATGAAAGAGCACTAGTTTACAAAGTGAAAAACCTTGTGTAACTTGCCTTTAAAAAACGCACGCAAACATCTAGTGAATATGTACCAGTTCTCGAAAGTGTGGATCAATGAACAGACATTGAGTGTCTGTTTCAACTAAACCTTGAATGAACTATAAAAAGCAACCAACTGCACCCTGTAATCTGATATTACCTGATAATTCGTGATCACCTGACCTTTCGGACCCTTTCACCATAAATTATGTAGGGAGTGTAAATATATACGTATATAATAATTGTTACACATTTCTTGGTAAATCGTTTCCAAAATTTTCTTCCAAGAAGACAATCAATGATTAATTTAAAATTTCACACACGTACAATTATTTTGGTAAAAGTTATAAAACTGTATATTGATTCTTATATATATATGTATAAAAAAAAACAGACTGATGTCTATAAAAAAAAAAAGACCTAAAAAGATCTAAAATAACTGGGTGTTTTTTTGTTTTTGATTTTTGTTTAGTGAAAAACGTGTCTTCAACTGAGTAGCATTGTTGAACATGAATAGACAATTGCTCAGCATTAAGTTAAAATGCTCGAGCATTTTCTTTATAATACTTAACAATTCTCGAGCCTTTTTTGTTTAAATCATAATCAAAATGCTCGTGCAATTTGCATTGTTAACTGTTCAACAATGCTGACTCCTCAATTCCAGAATTATCAGTGGATGAGTTACAAGCACTTGGGTTCTTCAAAATGTTTACCTCAGCTATAAAAAATTCAAATATTTCAATTCTACACGATAAAAGTGACAATGATGAATCGTGTCTATCTTAATTTTTGTTTATCAATATCTGTATATAATAAATGATAATTTATCCATAGTTTGGCTACAAAATAAACTTATGAGGCTGATCACCCCTTGATGGTTCAGCAAAGGTCACTTGGAGTAATGATATATAACTGCAAATAAAAAACTTAACACTACTAAAATGATATCCAATGTCATTTTGGTGGGGAACAAAGTCGGTTTGTTTTGTCTCGACCGAAGTCCATCGAATTTGACAGCAAAGGGTATTATTTTTTTTTTAAGATTTTTCTCAAGAGTTCACTAAAAGTTGTTTGGACTTTTGTTTTGGTGAAAAACAGATATAAACAAATACCTAAATATGAATATAATAATAAAAATTTCAAAAAAACATGTTTTGAAGTGATAACTTTCTACAGTTATTTACGTCTTGGATAAATCAAGAGGCTATGAGTCAGAGGTGTCCAACATTTTTGAAAAACTTTCAGAAAAGTTGCACCACAAACAGTCTCTTCATTGATTAGTTAAGTGCTTCACACTTACTAACTAAAAACTTTACATAAATAAAAAATGACCAAACATTTAAAAATACCAAAAAAAATAAATACAACTAGGTGAGAATAAGTTAGTTAATCTTACTAAATAAAACCCAAAAGTGACTTCTGTTTTCGATTGCTGATTGGTTGATGAATTTAAGTTGCAACAATGAATGGATATTTTTGAATTAACATGAATTTCTCGCGCTATCTCTGTATTGTTGTGTCATGTGGTTTACATTTAAATTTCAAATAGCATTCAGGTTTAAGCTGGTTAAAAATATTACGTTTACAAATTTTCGTTTTGTACTTTTGCCCTATTCAGCAGGGCATCAAGTATCGCTGATAAGTTTGTGAAAAGGACACAAGTAGTGTGGACCACAGAATTGAATGTTCTGATTTCCGCTCATCTTATCGCCTTCATTTCCTTTGACAGACTATTAAAAACACCGAGTCTATCAAAATACAGTCATGTTTTCAAATTATTATTATTATATATCAATAATAAAAAGTTGACCTTTAGCGTTTAATCATATGACAAGTTTTAAACGATCATTATAAAAAAAAACACCAAATATTCGATTAATTTAAAAATAAAGCGAATTTGTAATTATTAAAATACAAATAAATTAACATGATGAAACTTCACTTTTCAATGAGATTTTAAATAATAACTTGAAACGCGTCTACGAAATAAAAAGTTGTTGTAAACAAGAGGAATTCTTTTACACGAAAACAACAGAAACAGAAATTGGATCATTTCAAACTAAAAATAAATTGAATTCGATTTATACGAATTTGACAATATCATAGTCTCATTTTTTTTGCATGAGCAGACGTAGATGTACACATGTACTATCATCATAGTACGTGTGTACCATGTGTTATCATATTACACGTGAAAAAGTACTCGACTCATAAATCCGGTTATTATAATCACGGATATCGTTCTCAATCGGTTATAGTAATCATAATCGATCGGTTCCAAATCAATGAATTATATACATATTTAATGTATATAATTCATTGTTTAATGGGTACTTTCCAGTTATAGCCAGGCCCAGTCTGATGTTGCTATTTGTTTGTATTTGATTATGGGTTTAATGTGCAGGTTAGGTTAGAAAAACAAAACAATATACGTTTAATACGTTTTTTTGTCTTTCCTAACCTAACCTGCACAATAAACCCATAAATAAGTAAAATCAAATAGCAACATCAGCTTGGGCCTGGCTATAACCGGAAAGTACCGTTTAATGTTATCAGCCGGTTCTTGTTGTGAAAAAAGATTTGTCCCAAAGTGATCATAATAACCGGATTTCACTGTTTCATACAATTCCTCTCAGAACGTAACGGAGGAAACCAGTAAGAAACTTCTGTCATCCGGTATAACCAATGTCTCATCATCGAAGTTGGTTAAAACCATGACCACTATCGTATACCACCACACATTGAAAAATCAAACGAAAAAAAGACAAAGACAATGAAAAATTGAAATTCCTGACACACACCTAAAAGCAGAAACAACACTTTCACACCTTCGCAAGAAGAGCCACTTTCTAACCCACAGAAAGAACCACCTACTTTTGTAGAATGTGCGTGTATAATAACCAAACATCAACTACTAGATGCGAATCACAGATTCCAAGAACTTGACATAATAAAAAACAGTATTTCGGATCACAAACAGTACAAAAACGTAACATGACAGCGTGAGAAAGCGGGAGAGATTATAATAAAAAGGAAGACAAAACTTCGCATCTACTACAACAGCGACCCAGACATGCCTACCTGTGACAATACAAAAAATCACTGTTTTCACATTGCCAGTCGTCAAACTTGAAAGATGAGAACCGACAAAGGCTTTTAACACGGAATTGGCACGTGAATTCAGTGGAGGAAATCTATATCAAGGAACTCGTGGTGAACATCCTGAGCAAGGAAACTGCGGCCACCAAGGAAAAGTAACAATGAAAAGTTAAGAGACGACTGCCATTGCATTGTGGGAGAAATAGGATGAGTCTACTTCTAGGCCGAGAGGCAGTTTAGCAGTTATACACTTTATATGACCTCTATCCCCCAAAGATCCCTTTTTTTTAATGAATCATTCAAAATGCTATACATGCATATATATAGAATAGAATACATATATATAGAATACATGTTTGTGTCTAATATTAATATTAATATTAATATATATATATACACACACACACATACATACATTACAGATATACCGTATGTACACTGTGCATACATATTGCAAAGAATCTATTTTTTAGAATTTCTGGATGTTTCGATTTATGCTAATTAAAATGTATGTCAAGTACATAATTCGAGACATTCAAATTATGCGTGTTTTGAGTGATTCCATTATTTTTGTTTTCTGCACATTTCGATGAATGCGAATTTTGATTCATGCGAATTTCGATTTATGCGAAATTAAATTAATGCGATCGTTGAGCGATTCGATATTTGATTTATGCGAATTTTGAATCATTTCATTTTAATTTTATTTTATTTTTTGCAATTTTAAATTTATTTGTTTATAATCGCACATTCATTTGCGACTTTTTTACAATGGACTTAATACGGCTTTTGATTTATGCGGTACTCGTTGTACACTTACAGTACATTCTCAAAAACCTCTGCAGATGCCAGTATACGTTCAATTTCCAGCTCACAAACTCACTCACAAGTGAAGCTAATATAAATCGTATAATGATGCTGTATCATAAGGAAAACATCATAATCTTTAGCAGTAACCTGTATATGAAAACAAATTTTAGTTAATGAAACATTTCATTCTTTGCTATTATCAAATTATTTTTTGCAATGTGAATTGTTTTGTGTCAATAACATGGTGATGATGATGCTGTACTTTGATAAACATGATAAATATTGCAAACTGGTGACCATCTGTATTTCCTAGTAACAAACTGCATGACATGTGTTAGTTCAACCAGAAGTTACATTGAACTGCGAAATACATATAATCAGATAATTAACACAATCCTTGGTCCACTAATAAACGAAACGTCAAATAATAATATTATATATTTTAAAAAAATCAAATAAATCAAAATGAATCAAATCTGAGTATAAGACTAAAATTTTGGTTGTTAATAAAGTTTTTTATGATTTGTCGATTATACTTTCAATCTCTATGGAGCACGCTGATATATATTTTAAAATCCTTTGGTCCATATATAATAATAATATCATTTGAAAAAACTATCACTTTCAAAACATACTTGACCGGAGGGAAATAGACGCGACCTACCGATTTCCTTTGACAAATTCAAAGAAAAACACGTTACACTTCATCCTTTTATATTTCCTACCTACCCTTCATATTAGTTCAATAAATTCATCATATACGAGGGGTTTTGGGTAATTATAATATGCCCCATTTTCCAAATTGGTTCAGGAGAGTCACTTTTCTGAGAAACTCCAATTCTGTTGAGAAACTCCATTGAGTATCATACTGAGCAAAAAAGTGATTCTCTATATTACTAGAAGCAGACCCGTGCTGTAGCACGGGAGCGTGATAGACTGATAGAGGTTCCGAGTTGAGTTAGTTATACAAAACTTTAGATTCATGACTAACATATTTGAAATTTCTCTCCGAAGCAGAATAGTCTTAGGAGCTGATATATGACAGAACATTATGTAGTATTGCTATTATACTGTATAATATACAATACACTATAACGGAAACCTTACTAGGTCAGGTCAATTAATTCCACAAAAATGCATCTTCATATTCTTCAAACATTATTACTTGAGTGCACTGCGTTCTTAATTTCGAATTTAATTACAGGTAAAGCCTTACAATGTAATGTAGCGTACGGTGTGTGTATGTATGTGTTGTATATGTATGTGTATGTGTA
>JAQIWH010008051.1:0-10690 GCA_034695005.1 Cryptops parisi | reverse complement strand
ATCAAATCATCGATTTTTAGCAATTTTGATTGGATGTTGTATTTTAGTGCACGAACGCTGTGATGCTTGGAATTACGAGCTGCAGCTATAAAAGCAATTTCCATTCTTACTAGACGAAAATGAAAATTGCCATAATGTAGAGCATCCTTTTGTTATATAAATACACAATGGCAATAAACAGGATGTACAAAATGCTCATTTTAAAAATGCTAAGCATAAACTTTGCTGGAAAAAGTATGGAATCACGTCACTTGCAGAAAAAATGTATGGAATCACGTCACTTGCAGGAAAAAATGTATAGAACCACATCACTTGCAGGAAAAAAGTATGGAATCACTACACATTATCTTCGAAATAAGCCATGTACTTGTGCTGTATTTCGTCAAATGATGTGTCCTCCTCTAATAAACTGTTAGACTCATTAATAATGAGTCCGGAATTACTTCCAGAATTACATTGTAATTTTGCACAAATTGTGCTTGTGGTCTACGTTCGTGTAAATGTCAGATGGAAACGATAGTGTCATTCGATTTGGTCAGATGAACTCCGAGTCATCACTAGATAATGCAATGACCATCCAATAACGATCCAGCATTCATTCAATTTAAGTCGTATGACAGCATACCGTTTGTAAACCGCTGCATTTTTGCTTGGACTAACCATGGCACCCGTAAAAGAACTGGATGAGGGCATGAAGCCTGTTTGGTGAAAATTAAAAACATATGTGGTTGAGAAACAGACTACAACCAAGAAAGAGTAAAAGAATGCTACAAAAGGATGCTGGATGCACATTGAAGATGATTGCCCCATCATTTAATTACACTCATACCACAAAAAATTAGGAAATTCCTTAAGAACAAAGATGGTCCTACAAAGTATTGAGTTACTACATTTATACCTTGTGAAAACACTCTTATCGTTATGTGATTCCATATTTTTTTCCTGTAATTGAAGGGATTCCACATTTTTTACTATCATAGAGTTTGCATCAAACGTTCTTACGAGCATTTTGTACATTGTTTATTGCAAATGTGTATTTATACAACAAAAGGATGTTCTACATCGTGGCAATTTTCATTTTTGTCTAACTAGAATGCAAATTGCTTTTATAGCTGGTCAAAATTACTATTGTGCTAGTCTCATATAAAGATTCCATACTATTTTTTGAGTGTGTTCGAAAGTATTTGAGCGTGCTCATTCGTATCACAGAAGTCAAATTTCAAACATTGTAGTATTAAAGGAAATGCTTGCAACATCAAAGACAACTACACGTTTCATAAACATGTTTAATAGCTGTATATTACAAAAAAATTGAACCTTTAAATTCATTATTAAGGGTTTGAGAAGTTTTTTGGGGAATACTCAATTGGAAATAAGTATTTGAACACACATGTGATTGGAAGAAAGTATTCAAACATAACGGAACATTATACAAAGTATGTATTAAGTTTATTATTTTAATACTGCATTGGACCTCCTTTAGTCTTAATAACCGCTTTAATTCATGCAGGCGTTGATTCCACTATATGTCTGCACATACCAACGTCTCTTTCATCCCAGATACAGATCAATGCTTCTCCTTGGTTGTTGATAATCGCAGTACCTTTAGTTTTCACCATATATATTGATAAGGTTGAAATTGGATTCTTGTTGGACTAAAACAATGTTTTAATATCACTTGATTGAACAAATTTCTTGATTCGTTTGGCATTGTCATCTTGTAAGATAACACTGGATTAACCTGTCCCATCTATGATGGTGGGAATTAGAAAATATCCTAAAAAACTTTCATATGCCTCAGAAAATTAATGTTGTCCCCTCCTTGACAACACACATTTGTCCAGTTCCTTCAGAAGACTTACAACCCCATATCATCAACAAGTGGGAAATTTGACTAAACGTAATCAAGCAATCTTCGAAAACACCTCTCCGATGCTCGCCCCCAAATAAATTTTCCTGCATCAGCATCGCAACCAACAAAAATTCGACTTTTATCAGACCAAATAACCTTTTTCCAATCATGTACAGTGTATCGGATTCTTTGTATAATTGTAAATGAATTTTCTTGTGTAGTTTGAACATGAATGGTTTTGTCTTTGTTTGGCAAAATGAAAATCTCATCTCAGAAACCTCATTTTTTGCTGTATGACAGAAACATTCATATGACAGAAACTGCACTTTCTTCTCAACGTTGAATAATTTAAACGAAAAACTACTATTTTTAAGCAACTTCTTTTCAATGAATCTGTCTAATGAACTGTCAAATAAACTTTCTTGTTGGTGTTTTTTTTTTGCATCTACAACCTCTCAAACAGTTCATACTTTGTCTGTTGAAATTTTTTCCAAGTGTAGTTCCCAATTGACACTTCACATCCCACACAATTTGAGACTTCTCTCTGGGCTTTTACCTTCTTGAAGTTTTACAGTTCAATCTGCTATTTAATGTCTGCTTTATCCTTCATCAGGTAGGTCGGCAGTTTTGCAGAATTACTCAACATTTCCATTAACTTTGACTTAATCTTATTTGGAAAATGAGACAATACTCCTTCTATATTATCTGGAAGTTTTTTATGTAATAAAATTACCATAACAATGCAAATTGTGCTCATGTTCAAATATTTTTCTCCAATCACATGTGTGTTCGAATACTTATTTCCAATGAGGTGTTCCAAAATAAAAGCATCTCCCATCCTTAATAATTGATTTTAAGGTTCAATTTTTTTTGTAATATACAGCTATTAAACAGGTCTACAAAAAAGTGTAGTTCACTTTGATACTGCAAGCATTTCCTTTAAAACTAGTGTTTGAAAGTTGACTTGTGTGATACGAATGAGCGTGTTCAAATACTTTCTGCCAGGGATTGTAGTATTTTATGATTAATACTAACCTACACTGATATCTCTATCCAGAGACTAGTTTACATTAGTTAAAATGTAACTAAAGTAACCAATCCAAAAGTTTCCAGAAGAATCAAGACACATTAGAATTTAGTTATTTGTACATCAGTAACAATTTTATTTTTAATTCATATGCTACATGTTTCACTTTATTGACATGCAACTTAACATCAGCATTAGTAAATAGGCTAGAAACAAGAGGAATGTGTTAACAGTAAGAAGAAAAATAGAATAATCTACTGTACATTTTATAACACTGGACCCATAAACACTGGAGAAGAATTTGTTTTGAAAAATAGAAATTTATTATTTCACCTCATAGTGTTAGCTAAAAAGACCCTATTCCTGAGGCACACAAAAAAAATATTTTTAATATATAATTTTCATATGTAACAATCAACATTAGAGTTTCTATTATAAAAATAGTCTACATAAGAGAAAAAATAGCAAATTGATCAAATAAATTTTTGATCCTTATTGGCTTGAGTAAATGATTTACTCATTTTAGAAGATATTTGATTAATAAACAGTTGAAAGACATAAAAAATTAGTTCCAACACTTAGTTTTCTTCACAGTAAACAGTCAATCTTGTTTAAACTATCATAATATTTTGAGCCTAAAACAATATAATTTCTTGTAAAATTTGAAACTGTTAACTTAGCATTGGTGAGGAACTTGTTGTCATTAACATTAAAAAACTACATATAAATACAAGAATAAACAACTGGGAAATGCAGGATGATCCTAATGTCAATGGAAGAATGTACTGCAGGGAAGAGACAATCTTCATAAACAATGGCAGTCAGGGAAGAAACACACAGCGTGCAATAGGTTGCTTATGACATCTGCAGTGTTCCTGCACCTTGTCCATATCCATAACCTTTTGGTCCAAAGTTACGACCATAGCATGCTGAAAGTAAGTCATAAAAACTGTTTAGCTATCATTTTTGTTAGCAAAAATTACCTTTTCAATTTGTCGAATAATTTCTTTTTCAGAAAGATTTTAATCACTAATTGCTTAGAATCTAAAAAATCAAAAATCTAAATCAATTTGATTAAATTTTTTTATTCAAAAATCAAATTGCTTAAACACTGGTGCTGAAATTATTTGTCTGATTTTTTTTAACCACCCTCAATACTATTATAAAATTTTGAGGAACCCCTCTTAAAAGAAAGCTTTTTATATGACATTGACTAGGTTCACGTTGGATGCTTTTTCACTGAAAATGCTCATAAATGTGCAAAGATAGTCGATAACCAATATAGGTTCTACGTAAATTAAACAAACTTATCGACTATTAGTGCATATATATATGAGCATTATTAGCAAAAAAGCGTCCAACGTAAACGCAGCCATTGTGTAGGGTAAATGATATCAATATTTTTCAGTGTTGAAAATTCAAGCAAAAAATATTTAAAATTTTGTCCATCCTAAAATTTTTCAGGATGGATTTTTTTTTATAATAAAATATTTTTTAATTCTAAATATTATTATAAAACAAGAGATGAAGTGAACTCAAATGTTATTTCACTGTTGATACAATAATAAAGAAGTGCAGTAGTCTCTCTAATCTGAGGTATATCGGACCAGTGGGTGTCAGATTACTGCAGATTGTCAGATTACTGGATTTTGAGAACAAAACACTGTTTATTAATACATCAACTTAGCAAAACTAACCACACAATACAGATACAGGGTATTGTACCAAGTATCAAAACAAGAAAAACCCACAGCAGTGTACAGCACATAGTTATAAATCCATCTTCAATATCATTGCATTGCACACGAAATTCTTTCTTTTTTTTTGCGTTTAAAGACAGTTTCGTACCCACATGCTACCTGCCACGTGTCGGATTACTGGACGTGTCAGATTGACGAGGTGTCAGACTACTGTAATAGGTAAAACAAAAACACCTTCTAAGGTCTCCTTTTCTTTTGTAGACATGTTGTAGACATTTTTGTTGGATAGGGAAAATTTGTTTGGATGATGAAAACATTTGGAGCTGATTTAATGGCTTTAAATGGCTTTAATGATTTAAGTTCACAATGCAGCTTTTTACGCTAACTTCGCTCACGCTTAAAAGTGCTTATAAACGCTGATCACTTTGACGTATGAGCGCTGACAAACGCTACAAGGGTTCGATCACTTTTGCATTTGAAAGCGTTTGATAGCGCATTAAGATAGCGACGGCAGACGAAGCAATGTTGTTTCTCAGTTAAAATTTAAAATATTTCAAAATTGCAATCCTGTTGAGGATGAAACCTGGCTCTTCAAAAAATGTTCAGTTTTATAAAATAAATTGGCAAAAATCACAAAAGAAGCCTGCTGCCGTTTGAAGGGCAGCCATCTTAACACTTACACCGTGTTCTCTTTTACCGTAAGCGCTATTAAGCGCTAACGCTCTCTGCCCTACCTTGCCAGAAAAAGCTTGAGTGAGGGTTTGAAAGCGCAGGTGGTGGCCTTCGCGATGACGTCACTAGTCCACTTGTGAGCGCTAACTGCTGCAACGTGAACAAATTTTTAGCATTTATAAGCGAAAAAAGCTGCATCGTGAACTTAGCCAATGTTGTTCTTCATTCTCTGGCATTAGTTTTAAATTTTTAAACAGTATGGTATGTGGTGCATTGTTGAGTTTGTTGTTGGCAGTGTGGTGGAAACCATAATGTTAATAATAAAAAAAACAAGTTGGCATAGTATTGCATAGTTGCATTTGCTATTGTTGAAATCCAAAAAAGCTTCCCAAATGCTTTTTCTCTCGCCCAGCCTCCTATCATTGTACTCATACTCAATGTGAAAGTTGAAAAAGTGGGTAAAAATGGAATTTTAAATAGATTAACAAAGTCATGATATTATTAAGCATTATGCTGATTATGAAAATAATTTTTCAGGATGAGGTTCCAAGGAACGCAGTTTAAGAAACAATGGTTTAAAGCAATCGTTTAGCAGAGATACCAAGTTTCCACACACAGGCATACCTCACTCTTTCGTCACAATTGAGACCAGAGCACTGACGAGAGTAGGAGCACCAACGAAAGTCGAAGCATTGACTTTATTTAGCTTACAAATGCTGAAAAGAGCTGTGAAAATACATGTATAACTAATTGCATAACACTTGCGATTATGTGCAACACTTAAATAAACAAAAATAAACAAATGAATTTAGTGAAATAAATAAGAAATTAGAATCTACTATTGCCTGCATGTTTTCAGAACATTAGCATAACTAAAATGTGAATTATTATCAGATTCAATTAGTTAATTGAAACTAAAACAAAAATAACTGAATGGCAGTGCTCGGTGACATTATGGGACGAAAAAACAACGATCTTTGGAAATTTTGTATAAATTCATAACCAACGAAAGTCGAGGTATGCCTGTACGAGCATTAACATGCACAAAATTCAGGTGAAAATTGTTAAAAAAATGAACCCCCCATGGGGTTCACCATAACAATGTGAGGGTAATAAACAGAAGGGTATAAAGAGATTGCCAAATCCAAAGTGCATCAGAATAATTATGGAATTATTCAGTTCAAAACAATGAACTGCATGATGAAGAAAAGCTCACTATATACGAGGTGTGACAATTTAATTCCTGAAATGCATCTGTACAAAAAAGATGTACACACCTGTGCACTAGCAGCTAATGCCACTTTCAAAGTATACCACTTCTGTAGCTATATACGAATTTTGATATTGTTACCATTGCTGAAAAAATTTCTGGAACTCTGTTTTAGAATACACTTGAATTGTATTACGTTACGTTGGATGTCAAACGTAACCCAACGTAACGTTACGTTGGATGTCAAAAATGTCTGAAAATCTTGGTCATGTCATGATATCAGCTTGGATATGTCATGGCTCGTTTGGGAAACGCCAGATATCACCAGAAGCAAGTTAAGTGAATAGAGAGTGCATGATTCAGTTTGGTTATTGATTTCTTCCCGGAAAGTCCTGAATACTACGTGATTTGACTTGCAAATGTCATTCTCCAAATTTTATCATTCATTTTAACTCTCGCACACCCTTGTATTGTTTTCATAATTGCTTACTCATTAATGGGTCTATTGGTTTAAGGTTTTAGCACGCACTAGATAAAACCAGTCCAAAGGTAGGTACTTGGGGTTTAACAAGGGCACCAACTGGCTTTTACAGCTATGTCATTTGGCCCTCAGACTTTATTTAAATCAGAAATGCAGAAATGACGATGAGATGAGGATGATAAACATGGAACAGGGTTTTATGAAGCAGGAGGAAACGAGAGTGCCCCGAGAAAACCTGCCCCCGCGGTGTCAGACCCTAAACTGAACCCACACGGCACGAGTGAATCAATTAACATTTTAGGTGTATAGAAATATGTTTTCACATGTTTGGGTTACTGAATTCAATACATTTTTACTGTTAATGACCTAACTGAAACAATACAAGTACAATTGTAAAACATGACACCCTGTATACCAATGCTGGGGCATCAGAACAGTTTATTGAACGTGTTATGAATAAAATTTTCTAGATAGCAGCTAATCAAACAACCGCAAGTGTAAAAGAAAAGAAAATGAACTTGGAACCAGTAGACAGCAGTGCAGAGAATTGCAATAGTAAAAAATTGACTTGCGTAGTCATATCGTGTAATGTGATGCGTTTTTCAACTAGAAAATCAAAGAGACCGTAGCATAGTAAAAAATTGTGATGTTCAAGGAACTATAGTCAACTATTATGTGGAAATTGCAGATGTATGATGAAAATATTGCTAACGTGTATTGCTAACGTAATTAGGCTGTGCTATAAAATTCTAAGAAGAAAATTCAAATTGTAACGGATAAACACGAAATCTTTTCTTTATGAAAGAGGAAGTTTTGCAACGATGTTGTATTAATGCAAAAAGTGTAAATCAAAGTTAAGGATTTGCTAGTGACTAAGGATTATCGTGAAATTATAAGTTAAAAAAGGAAGTTGTAACTCGGCAATTATGTTTTAGGAACATTACTGACCACCGTATATAATTTATGAATTATTGAACTAAGTATTGGATATGTTGGAGACAAACAGCTTGTGGCTTGATTGAAAAGACAGGAAACAGGGACAGTGTAGTTTTGAGCATTTTATTTGTATTAATTTAGTTTAAAGACCTACATGGTCTAAGCTTCATCGTCCGACTCGAGGGTTGGGGGCCACAAACGGAAAAGGCCTCGATCTTCAAAGTTATCGAGCAAAGAGGGCAAATCCGAGATGCTAAAAAATGGAAAAACATTAGAATTTTCTTAGAAAAACCGTTCGATATCACAACTTGTAAATCTTACGTCTATGTGGCCACTAGACCTAGGAAGAGCAAGTTGACTAACTTATTTTCGATTAATTAATGAGCACTATGGGAGTTGACCACCAGGGCGATGAGTACAAGGCGGAGCCAAGTTTATCAGGTCTATGAGAGAAGCGCTGGAAAGCCACGAAAAAGAATGCAGTATAAAAGAACTGAACAAGCGAAGCCGAACTTCCTTACCTCTTATGCTCTCATCATCATCATCATCAGACCCAGCACTTATGTTTCCAGCCTAAAAAACTTTTGCAGAAACTTTCCAACTCGTTCTACGAACGATCCTGCTAGTGCCTGTTGTGTTTGCAACTAACGAAGAAGACGGTTCCAGAAGCTCCAGCTTGCCAAGTTCGGCAACGTTTTCACCCATACTTATGGGCCAGGTTAGTCGTTATTAGACACAGTGGTCCCTGCTGGTATAGCCCTAGTGCTCGATTTGCCAATGTATAGTTTAACAAAGTTTAGAGATTAGAAAAAATTTAATGTTCCTAACGGAGTTCACCTTGTGTAGGATTGCAGATTACACTATACTGGTGTTTTTAGTAGCTGACCTTATGAGCCACGAGTTGAGTTTGTTTCTGCGATTCTTTTATGTGTACTTGTAAACATTGCTAAGCAACGGAAACTGTGATTAAGATATAGCTTGGTTTAATATGTAAACAATAGTCCTTTACTTTGTGTTGTTTCCGGTTAATAACTAGGTCGTACGTGTGGAGAAATTTAAGTTTATTAAGGATTCAGTCAAGTTATTTTACTTTTCATTATTTGTGTGCTAAGGTTTTATTGAAGTAGAAAAATCAAACGTGACGAATTAATTGTGAAGATTAAGAATCAAATAGTTACAGTTAGCTAAGGAAGTTGAATTCTGTTTTAAATCATTTTGAATAAAAAGTTTATGTTCATTTGCCAACAATTTCGTGTTTTAGTCGCCTTTAATGTATTCCAAAGCAGGGAGAGCCTGTTTTCTCTTGTAGAACTTTCAGAATTTTCAGTTATATTTTAGAGTGCTGTGTGTAACAGGACCAAGACAAAAACCACTATACACAGCATCGATCACTACGCGCGCTATTTCGATTCAAGCTGCCCGCGCTGAGCCTTACAGCGAAACTCACAATCTTGCCTCCCTTTTTCATCCAGAGCGGCTTTCTCTGCCTTCAGTTAGTAACGCAGCCAAGCCTACTGCTGAAGCATGTGACAGAAGGAGATGAGTTGCGCATCACGGATTCTGTGAAGAGGTGCTAGCCGAAGGATGCCCAAGCGCGGCATTGACGATATTCGAGTAGCGGCAAAGCGAAATAGCGTTTTTAGTAAAGTTAATTTGGTAACATTTAATTATAGAGAAGTCCCAAGGTTTTAACACATCTGACTAAGCCCCTTGGGCTTCTGGTATTTCCAAAAAATAAAAACCACCATCAAATCACCAAGATTTTCAAACATTTTTGACATCCAATTCAAGGATAGCTATATTGAGCTGTTTCAATATTCCAGAAACAGAGCTCCAGAAGTATTCTACCAATGGCAACAATGTCAAACTTGGTATATAGCTAAAGAAGTGGTATACTTTAAAGGTGACAGTAGCCACTAGTGCACAGGTGTGTGGATATTTTTCTAGATGCATTCCAAGAATTAAAATGTCACGTTTCGTATATACAGTAGCTCCTCTACTAACGAACAAGTTACGTTCCGGACAGTCGTTCATATCTTGAAATGTTCGTAAGTCGCTAATCATATCAATCATAATTCTGTCTTTGTTTTTATATATTGTTCCAACTGTAGAACAATTTCATGTCTATGGTGCTACATCAACCATTTTCTCTCCAGCATCGAGTCATTTAATAAATCCCCACCTTCGTGTCCATTGAGATGGCTTCACTGCCAAGTGCCAACGCTACTGCAAACAACTGGGATGCTGCCGCTACAGTGCTGCCAAGGCCGTAGCCAGACTGTATGTTTAGGGTAGGCTCAAAACATTTTAAAGCAGGCTGAAATTTTACAAACTTATTACCTATGTATACACTAGACCAGTGTTTCGCAATTATATGTAGTGGAGAAACCTTTTGATAATTTATACAATAATATGTAACCCCTTCAATTTTTGAAGCACATAAAAGAAGCGCCGCAGGCGAAACTTTTTCCTGGTTCAAGGTCAAGTACCTTTAAATTGAAAATACGGTATGGTATAACAATACAGGCGTCCTCTACAAACGAACTTTTGACTTACGAACTTTCAAAGATACGAACAAACACAATCGTAAATACATTTTTTGTTTGTTTTGCTCCAATTCCCTTTTTCGCAACATCAAATTTGTTCTGCACGTCAATTCCGCGTAATACGGAATCTGGCCGCTACTAACGCCTGCAAAGCACTGTAGAGGCAGCATCGCAGTTGTTTGTAATAAAGTTGACACTTGGCAGTGAAGCCATCTCAATGGACACGAAGGTGGGGATTATTAAAAGACTCAATTAAAAGACTGGAG
>JAQIWH010008050.1:0-10692 GCA_034695005.1 Cryptops parisi | reverse complement strand
CACACACACACACACACACACACATGGGCATACACAAACTTATATACAGTACATAATATTAAATTCTTGGATGTATTATTCTTAGTCATTAGTTTGATGAAACAAACATTAGCTTTATATAAGCACTTGCTCATCTAGTTCTTTGTGTGAAGATGCCCAAAGAGACGACGATTATCAGTATAATATAAGGTATACAACAAAGAAAACAAAGTATCCATGTATTTTTTTGGCTGCAAGTAGAGCGTGCAAGGAATAAACCTATAACCTTTTTTTTAACTCCCTGGGTGCAGTGTCAGCTCGCCGTGTATGTTTTTTGAGTAAACTTCTTAAGGCACAAGTCATTATAACCGGATAAAAATTGCTTGTTTTCTTGGCATGCAAAATGAGTGTCATCTTCTTCGCCATGACATTCCCATCGCTTTTTGCTTTTCGGGAGTCTTGTGTTGTAGCATGAAAATGTTTCGCTTGCAACTTAGGTTTGTGGGGAGGCCATTAAAAGTTTTCGGTATTGTCAACTTTGAACATGAGACATTTAATAGCCCTAAACTTTTCTTAAAAGATGGAAATGTCTCTCTCTCTCTCTCTCTCTCTTTCACTACCGGTACTATCTATATTATTAAGTCTCACTTGTATAGTCTTAAGCAAAAGTTACATGTCTTTTGTTAGAAAACCTGGCTTTGTGCAGGGATTTTTTGTTTGAGGGGTATAATGTAGAATATAAGGGTAATAAGTTAAATGTTAAACAACGGTTATGAATATATATACAGTATATATACAGTAATACGATTCTTTACTAATGCGGCGCTTTTAAATAATACGTAATCGATTTATCATTTTGGACTTGCTCCGCTTTTAAGGCGGTTTTTGGACCACGGCGCTTTCAGCTCACCGTGCGTGATGTTGCTGTAAATATTAAACTATTACTATATCATATGTATATATCACTATACTATTATATATAGATCAGTTACTATATACTGCATATATAACTATATAATATATCAAATAAATTAAAATGCTGTATTATGTATATACAGTACAAAGTACATATAGTACTAATGTTTGTAGTCTAATACGCACCAGCTAGTGATAAAGGTCTTGCTTCTATGTACGGTTTTCTGGAGTATGTCATTCCGCCGTATTAGTGGAGTATGTCTTGCATATGTGTGTATGTATATAATAGGCTTGTTTATAATCTTTGTACCAATATTTGTGTAATTTATGTGTATATGCTGTACAGTAGGTATATATAACTTTTGAAAGTTGTTGGAGTATACACAAAAACTACTGATTTCTATCTTTTTTCTGAAGTTGGTGTTGACACATTAACTTATGCTTTGTACGTCGTAAAAAAATAACTGCTAAAAGGCATAAGGTTAATTGCCTTCTTAGTTAACACGATACTAGCATTTTTTAGTTGTGTGTCCTCTGATGCATTGAAGTGATTATTATAGTGAGTTTTTTTAGAAGTTGTTAATTTAAAGTGGTTATGTGTGAGGTTAATTGGTTCTTAGTCGATTTCATGTTTGTACACCCACAACTTTTGAGGGGTTTTTTGTTTTGTTTTTTCTTTGAACACGGGAAATTAGTTTTGGGATGGATTGATTTTTTTTCTTACTTGGGATAGTTTGCAGTTTAAATCTTAACTTTTCGGTCAAATTAGAAAAACGTGTGTTAGTGTGGCATTTCGCCAGTTGTATACATATAAGAAGAGCAAACGGTTGCAGTTTAGTTCAACTTTTCATTAGGGGAAAATGTTGGTTGGGAGCCATAAAATCTAATGCTTTGCTAAGCATTTTAAACGACCCTCACTAATTTGCAACTAATGTTTTTTCGGTACAATACATTCATTTTTTCTTCACAAGTTTGTGCAGTTAGTTGTCTCGACGTCCGCGAAGATGTGAATTTAAGACACCGTTCTTTTTATTTAATTTATTTTAGGTTGTTGTTGTTGATGGTTGTTGGTATTAGCGTTTAACCATACTTTTTTTTAAGGGAAGTTTATTAATTTATTTTTTTCTTGTCATTTGATATGGATCATCAGTTCTTGTCGGTACTGATGAGGATTAATTGAATGAGGCCCACACACAGTGTGAGAAGCCGAGAGAAAAATGGCTATTGAAAGATTTCGTTCTTTGTTGTTTAGGAGGTTGTTTGGAAGGAAAAGCAGGGGGGTGCCCTCAGCATGAGGCCACACACTCGGAGTTTTTAAGAGTTGCTGAACCCACGTTCTGAACGTTTACAAATTAAGCCTTCACTGGAAACGAAAGGCACGATTTGTAAAAGAGTTGGGCGCCATGTTTAATGACCACTTTGTGGTTTAACGTTGATGGAGTACGGCTAATGAAGGCGTAGTTGTAGTAGTATATAGAAATTATGTATGTATGCATGTTATATATACATGTGTATGTATATACAGCGTATATATCTGTAGTAGGCCTAAGTAGGCCTATGTATCTGTATGTAGTTTAATTTTTAAGATTTAATGATACTGTTCTGATTAAAAATTGACTTTTCGTGACGAATATTGGATTTTTGGACCAGTATCGGAGCATTACTTTGCCGAAAAAATGTGAAGAGTATTGCATTTGACGAATATATAGGTTCCACTATATCCGTAAACTATATTCACAAATATTAAATGAATTTAAGTTGTGAAGACAATTTTTGGTCACCATATACTGTTACACACACGAAGGTAATTAAAAAATTTCCCGAAAAATTAAAATAAATAAATTATATTTTTGATCACACACACACACACAGTGGGCTATAGAATATTATTTACATTTGCAATGCGATTCAATTTTAGGCCATTTTATGCGAATCATTTTTAAGCTTTTTTTTAAGGCTTGACTTAAAGTGAGGCAATCATCAGAAGTGAGTACTAGTGCTGAGATTTGAAATTTTAGTATAATTTGCACCGTGGTATTTTCTTGTAAATAAGGATTTTTTTAAATATGATTCAAATGCATTCTTGAGACAAAGTGAAATTAAGTTTGAAGTAGTGTAGAATGTGTTAAGACATTCTGAATCATTTATTTTATTTCTCTATACTCAGCAAACAGAGTGCTTTTAGGTTGATAATAGAATATGGGTTTTAAAAGTTTTACTTTGTTTTGGATCCGTGTTTTCTCTTTCCCGTCATTAACAAAATGTGTTAGATGTGGGTAAATTATTTAATATAGTAGTGAAGTTAAAAAATGATTAAGTTGATAGTAGTCAATAAATTTTTCACTTACAAAAAGTTTTGCTTTTAATCACAAAGTCGGAGCAATTAACTGAATTTGATTTGCTTGTTTGTTTTTGTATATTTTTTTTCTCCGTACAATTGGATTTTTTATTCACTAAACTTTTGACTTGGCGTGATGTGCAACAAACAAATTTTTCAAGAGTTAAAAAATTCATCAAGTGATATATTTTTTTTTGTCCTTTTCTAATATATTTTTTTTCACTTGTCTTTTAATGTGTTTAAAAAAATTTTTTACTCGGCGTTTTTAAGTAGTTTTGTGAGGATTTTTTTTTCATTAAGGTTATTCGTTACCTGCCGAAGCTTTTGCCTCGTGCTAATAAAATGGGATTTGCTCGTCTTGCAATTACCATAATGCATTCCAAGTGAACTTCTTCCTGACTTGCTGATTCTGGTTTTCAATTTCTTTTTCCTGCAACTTTTTTTGAAGGAAGCGATGATGATGATGATGATGATGATGGTGGTGGTGGTGATGAAGAAGAAATAAGGGAACAAGAAGAAGAAGAAGAATAAAATGGGAAAGTAGAGGAAGAAAAAGACAGATTGCTAAGGAGGGCTAAGCAAATTTGTTTCTCGGCCATGCCCAGTAGATGATTTGAATAACCTCACTAGCAGGTTGCAAATCATGTTTCGCATTGTGGGAAAAAAATCACGCCATAAAAGAAAAAGAAAAATGTGAATAAAAAAGGGAAAAAAACAGGGATTTCCTGGAGCTATTAAATGGTGGCAAAAGTCTTAAGACCTTGGAATATATGTTACAATTGTATATGGGTAATTTTGAAATTTCATGAATTATTTTCGATATTTGACATTGAAAAATAAGTAATTTTTTTTTTTTTTATATTTATGACGACATGACAAGTTTGGCAGGTTAGAAAATTGAAAGATGTTTTGAGATCATTTTTATTAAAAGTTCAGTCTGAAAATATTGATTGCTCCAGAAATCGATTTTTAAAGTTTGAAATATTGGAGTATGTTGTGCAGTGTATTACTCTGAACAACTTCTTCAAATGACGATTTGTAATTATTAAGGCCTCTTGTCACAGGCAGGCTTCGGTATAGCTAGTCGGGCAAAACATTCAGCTAACGTCACAGTGGTTCACAAATGATTGACTTTCCACACCAAAAATTGCGTGCAACAGGAAACCTTACTTTTGTCATGAAATTGGATTGTGTTTTTTTTTTTTAAAAAGCCTGAATTAGTATGAGGGTGTATCAAAAAATAAGTTTCATTTTTTATTCTTTTTTCCACATACTGTACTCTTTTAATTCCTGTAAACACTCATCAGCTTTTTGATACCCTCTCCCCTATTAGCCAATTTGCTCCAGCTTTGTTCAACCATTTCAGGGCCACCATTTCCACAGTCTCATTGGTTTGAAATCGTTATTCTTCAATTTCGGTTTTCATTTGACCAAAAAAGTGGTAGCCGGACATGGAGAACCACTTTTTCGGTCAAATGACAAACAAATTTGAAGCACAATGATTCCAAATCAATGAGATTGTGGAACTAGTGGCCCTGAAATTGTTGAAGAAAACTGGAGCGAATTCGTCAGTGTATCAAAAAGTTGGTCACACATTCTAATAAGTGTTGACAGGGATTGAACGAGTATGTGGAAAAATGGATAAAGGGTCTACTTTTACACTAATATGCACGATATGCGTCCATAACATTTTGTTATTTTTGTATTCACGAGTGAAACATTTTTTGATACACCTTCGTATGAAGAGCGGTGGAGTGAGGGAGTGAGTGAGCTACAAAGACGTGAGTTGAGTTGTGAATTGTGAACGCATCAAAAACTAAAAAAAAAGAGTCAAGTTTTATTTGTATGTTTCGCTTTTCCAAACTGTCCAATCATTTAATTGTCATGGCATGACACCAGAGAACTCGATGGTGGCACTACGAACTCCCCCCTGAACTGAAGGCTTTACTGCAATGTTATACTACTAACATTACAGTAGCACGTTTCCATGTTGGTGTTTCAAAATTTTAAATTTAAAAAGCTTTCAAATTTGTATTTTTCATAACAATAACGCTGCAAATCTATAGCACTATAAAGCGTATGCTTATAAAGCATTTCTTATGTACTTGTTTTTCTTGTTTTCCTTTAGTTATTAACAAGTTAAACAGGGAAACCTACTTTTGAGGGTGTGATACATTTTGGTGTTATGAACCAATTCTCGAACGTATTTGAAAAATGTCTCCAGAATCACTTTGGTTGAGACAAATGATATTTCCAGACAAGGAAATCATGAAACAAGAATAAAAAAAAATTGTCTCTCAAAAGATAAATGGTCCAGTTTTTATTCAAACTCTTTGTTTTTGAAATGAAACCTTGAATTAACATGCCTTTCGGCGCCCGGTTGCCGCACTATTTTCTGTCGCCAACTTCTCTCTCACACTCCCATGTTATAAAAATCAAAAACAATTTTAAGAATGAAGTTTGGATATATGTATGTAACCATCTTTGTCTTGCTTCCATTGACTTCAATAACTGAATTTATCTTCTTGAGATGGGAAGTTGTTTGTTTGGTTCTAAGTTGTATCATAATCCCGTAGAGAAATGATGTGTGTTTAGTTCAGTTGTAGGTACATTTGTGTAAATTTAAGACTATGTAAAAATGGTGTAGCCTATACTTAGGGTTGTTTGAGGGCGTTGTTTTCAGCTCGAGGCGCATTATACATACGTGTATGAAACTGAAACGTTGGTTTGGATGGGTGGCCCCTCCTTCATTACTCAGTAATCAACGGATTAATGGCACCATAAATGCCTTGAGTTCTTAGCGAAGCAAGTTTGGGATTAGATTAATAGCAGATGATGATGTTCTGGCGTTTCGGTTTTTTCTCGCAAGGTTTTGATTTATTACGAAAAAAAAACTTTAAGACGGGGTGTGCGATTATTATTGTTGAGGGAAAAATGACCATGTACTGCGAACTATTTTTTTTTTGTATTTATATTTTTTGTTTCATTTAATGTATAGGAGTTCAAAGAATTATGCGAGAGTTACGTTCTACCCAAACGTTAAACGGAAAATCGCATATATCGAAATTTCCATGAAGTGGAAAAACTTTGGCGTTCAGTCACCATCACACAAAATCACGAAAACACGACGGTGAATTTTCTAGTCTATAATAAGCATTTGAGAGGATTTTCTTGTCCTGTATTAGCGAAATCGCATATAAATTGTGTACAGTACAATTTTTTCGATATAAAGTTTTGGTTCCAATTGGACTGATAATACTATAGATTTTTACCATAGATTTTTAATCAATACTCCTGTTTTGTTTGTCTCTTCGGGATGCATGAATTTTTAAATAAATAAATAAATAAATAAATAAATAAACTGTAGATACTATATATACAGTTCTATAAAGTACTCATAACTAGAGAATGTTTTGCAAAACAAATATTCCAAAATCTTCAAAATAAAAAGACGGAAATTGTTAACAAATTTCTAGCTTTTTTTTTTGGTGCTTTTAGAACACATTATACAAAAAAATTCTTTGATTTATGCGAGTTCATTGTATACGATTACGCTGATTCTTGTTTTTTCTCCCTAACAAGTTGATAGTATTATATGATAATTTGTTTTATTACATTATTAGAACTTTTCAACACGTTGTGTTGTGTGTTAACATATGTACAGGGCCGAGCAGAGGGTAGGCCAGTGATGCCATTTGGCATGGGCCTACGATTTTAGAGGGGCCTACTTTTGCTGGTCAACGAAGTAAAATATTATTTATTCATATAAATTTATTTATATAAATGATACTTCACATGTCAAACCCACACAACATATGTATTTAGCATTAATTACAAAAATACTTAAATGGGCAGTTTGAAATGGGGGCCTACATTTTCCAGCTGGCCTGGGTCTATTACTGGCTCTGCACGGCCCTGCTTGTCCGTTATCGGCCAAGAACCACCGATAAAGTTACAGCTTGATGGTAGGGCGTGTGATCGATCACTGTTTGTGACACTTGAGTTAAACATGCACTTTGTGTTTGTGATGACGGGTACTGGATTAGGTAAGGCCTGGGACAAATGCTTAAGTCGAAACGAACTAACGTAACATAAACACATCATCAAAAACACAAAGTGCATTTTTACCGCAATGATCAAGTGTACCAAAGAGTGATCGATCACATGCTCTACCACCGAGCAGCAACTTCATCGGTGGTTCTAGACCGCATAACGGACATTCAGGTTTCAAAAAAATCTGAAAGTTTTGTTATTCTTAATGAAAGAGAATTTTATTTCTAGTACTATTTACTTAATAATTTAAATGAAACAGAAAAAGTGTTGAACTTAAAACCTGTAATAATGCGACTAAGACAGTTATTATCATAGTCGTCTTTATGACAGTTTAACAGACGATTTGAGTTATTGAGAAATCTGGTAATTTCTTTCAGGCGATAGTATGTGATAAGTTTTGAAAGTGTTGAAATTCGGAGTGGTTTGCATTTAGTCGAAACGGAAACATAACGAGACCATCCAAATAAACAACGTACGTCGAGTATTATTACAAGCCACAGATAGGCGGCAAATCCTGAATTGTAAAGTATCAGACCAAATCAACATACTGTAAGTGAGAAGAGATGTTGCTTTGGATATAAATAAAGTAGATTTTTTTATTTTCAAGAATATTTTTCATGCGATTAAAAAGAAATAGTAATTTATCGGTCAAAGTTTCAATACGATATCTAAAGTTTAAATGAGAATCAAATTTAATGCCTACAATATTGAAATGGTATGGGATACTAGAACGATAAAAATAATTTTTTTTTTAAATTTAATAGGATTAAGCTTCATTTGATTATCTTTATACCAATTAAATAAGTTATCTAAGTCAGTCTGAACATAAAAAGCTGCAACATGGTGCTCATGCAGAGAGTAAGAGATAAAAAGAAAGTTATCAACATAAGCGTGAAGAATAAAGTTTAAGAATAAGTCAAACAATACAGTTTGCAATAATTGCATTAAGTTTTGCAGCCAAATAAGAACCCTAAATATCCCATAAGAGAGAATAACCTTTAATTTGTAAATACTAATTCCAATATTTTTTAGCAGATTGGTTCTGTAGTTTAGCAGATTGAAGATAAGACGCTTTAAAACTAAACAACGCTTAGAGCCAAGACGTTTTTAAAATAAACGTGGCTTTTGCGCGTGGTTTTCAGTGGGAAATATTAAGTCCTGAGTCTTGAAAATAACTTATTTGGAATCAGCGATGCACAGAAATTTGACAGAGGCATCATATCTCAAAAATGATAAAAGGTGGATTTAAGACGTTTTGGAAATAAGCGCTTCAATTCATTCATTGTTGCAATCATCGTTCAAACTTTTAAATTACTCACTGATAGAAGCAGCTTTTTCTTTCGGTTTTCTCTGTTTGTCGCATTCCTTCCCCCCCTTTGATGACAGTCTGGTTGTCAAAGATATGCACACATTCAGGGTACGATCTATCACTCTTCCAAATTTTTGTTTCGTAGGTCTTACCCGTAAAAATGAACAATTCATAGCAACTAATTCTCATTTATTTGAAAAATGTAAATTCTAACCCATAAAGATTAGAAATTGAAAAAAATTACTTACTTTTACGGACGAGGTAGATTAACATTTACAGCTTTCAAAATCATGTATTTAAGGGTAAGGAAAATTGTTGTTAAGTAAATTTTCAGTTATATAATTGTCGCACCCCCCCCCCCCGATGATAATTTCAGGTTGTCAATAAACTGTCGTCATCTAATTGTCTACAGTTTTAGAGTGCCATCTAATTGTCTATCAAGTTTTAGTTTCCTACGTCTTGGAGTTTTGGCATAATGTTAGCCGTGAAAGATGATTTCATTTGGCTTTTATACTGTACTAGTGGTACCCGCGGCTTCGCTTGCAGTCGTTTTAAACAATTAAAACGGGAATCAAAAAAACTTGAGTTTAACCGAAAGTTTCATTAAACCCAAAGTCTGGAGCGCAACGAGCGCTCGCACCTGATGCTGTCTCCAACCATCGCGCGCGGACCATGATGTACCACTATAGCGGTACGTCACCTGACACCCGCTCGACAGGAAGCTTATAAAAATATCGTGATTATCCGTGATTAGTTATTGGAGCGTATATTCAATCTGGATGAAACTTACTATGTTAGCTGGGACCTCTAATATGCTGAGAAAAAATAAAGTTAATCAGATCAGTAGTTTTTGCGTGATGTAGTCACAAACATACAGACGGACTTTTGCATTTACTGTATATATTAGTAGAAATATACTGTAGTTAGATAGATGCTACCGGTGGACTTATTTGTTAAATTGCGCTGACTTTTTCCACCAATTAATAACGTTCAATTATAAAACAATTTCATTACACGATTGTGTGTATTTAATCTACTACGTCAACAACAGTTATAAAATGTTGAAATGTCATTTCTAAATTAACAAAAAAATGTGTTTGACATGTTGAGTAGTAACTATAGTTACTGGAATGTACCATACACACAGTATAAAATCATGATCGACATACTCAGTCATTATTTTTAAAATAATCAAACAAGTCGCAATTTTAACACCGAGGCAAAATTGTACTGTAGACATGCTGATGTTTATACGATTGGTCATTGTTTTGTGCGTATTGAACATGGACGTGATCTACGGAAAATTGAAATGTGTGCAATGTGGCTTCAAGCCAGTTGATACCAATCAAGGAATGTTGGGGGTGGGTATTTTCGAATTTGTGAAAACTGGATCGCAAATGTTGAAAAGTGCTCGCAACGAATATTGTCCTTCTGATTTACCTCCATCCACTGAATGCGAAGACAACATAAGTATGTATTGTGTCAAAGAAATTGAAAATGATGGTGATATACGGTATTGCAGTAATTTTAAATTGGAAACGTGTGATAAAAAAAAATGCTATTATTCTTGCAACATTGACGGTTGTAATATTGCTAAGCATGTAATCGACAAAAACAATTGGTGCATGGTATTTACTACCATTTTGGGTCTATTAATTGGAAAATTTTGATCTTTTTCTTCGAACTTGGACAATCTTGTTGGACAATTAGATATTGCTGACAGTTCGACACTAGACAGTGACCTTAATGTCATATCGTATCGTATTGTATTATAGTGATTTCATCATTTTTTGATTACCTTTGTTTCTGCAATATTAGATATCTTAAATTTCTATTTTGTTTTGAAAAAAAAATAAAGAGGAAAGGTACCTTTTCTCCACTTTGGCACACACAGCATAATGATTCACAAAAAAAAATAGTGCCTACAATGACAAACTTTATAACTGTACAACAGAATCAGTTCAAATTTATAAAAAATTACGAATACTAATGAAAACATAAATTGCTTATTTTTTTATTTATTTATTACAACCTTTTATTTAACTTGACTGGTCGTAAAAAATGTTTCAACCTGTTTCAAATTTTGAAGTTCGTTTTT
>JAQIWH010008049.1:0-10694 GCA_034695005.1 Cryptops parisi | reverse complement strand
AAATTAATGATAATATCTGATATTTTGATGCATTTTATTTATTTATTTTATATTTTTTATAAATGTACCAGGTTAACAATGCTGATGGAATAACAGTGGTACTACAAGCATTTTTGAAATGCTTGTTCAAATCCAGGCCAGGGCAAAAAAAAATAATGTTTTCAGAGCTAAAACATGAAGTAGCAGGAAAGTGAGATAAAGGGCAACAAGAGGAAGAGGAAGGAGCAGGGGGAGGCATGGATGAAAAAGAAAAAAAGGAGGGGGCCCATTTGTTGCCATTTTTGCCAGTGCTACCATTTGAGGACTTAAAAGCGCATGTTTACCCTGTTCACTTGGTAAAAAATGTCCTCCTTACCACTTTAACACGTTACTAGAACACAATTTCATTCGAAATATCCACAAAATTATTGAAATATTCAATGAACAAACCTAGAACTCCATTCCTTTTCACTTCCTCAAGTCGTGGCTTTCTTTTCAGCTGTGTTGACAAACTCGAAAACCTGAAACCTGAATAACTATTAAAAATAATAAAAATAAATAATATAATAAAAAATTTCAAAAATTCTGTCAGACCTTTTATTGCAGGTATTTGTTTCGCACATTTTAACACCATTAGAGCTATTGAATACTTGGATAAATTTTTTCATTACTATTTGTTTGTACTTGGTTACGGATTTATTTTGGAGGGGTTAGGTTAGGGATTAGAATTTTGGGTTTATTGTAAAGGCGTTAGGTTAGGGGTTACAAAACTGAAAGGCCGCCATTTTGCCGCGTAAACTCCGAGATTACCGTAAAGTGTAAACTCGCAGTTTTTCATTCGAAAATATCTTACAATTTTTCCACCTGCCAAAAAAATTTCGCTCAGAATTTTTTCCTAAAAATTCCAATGGTTTGTCATTCATCACCAAGTTTTTCTTAATTTCCTCAACACAAAAAGGAAGAAAAAATTAGCAATGTCCCCTATTCTAAACCATATAAAAAAAAAGTAAAATGATTTACCGTACTGACTGGGTAGCATAAAGACTCACACCAATTTGTTGAGTGTTTTTATGCTATCCAGTCAGTAAGGTGGTTCTAGGTGAATTCTTCGAAAGCTATTCTTCGAAAGCAATTCTTCGAACGATCAATTCTTCGAACGATCAATTCTTCGAACGATCAATTCTTCAAAATCTTCAAATTCTAAGTCTAATCTTCAAAGTCCTAACCTAACCTAACCTAGTTTCAGAAATTAAATTTTTCAAAATAGAATTTTGATTCCGCATTTTTCGATTTATGCGAAAATCAATTTATGCGATCGTTGAGTAATTCGATATTTAATTTATGCGAGTTTTGAGTGATTCTATTTTGGTAATTTCTGGTTATAGCCAGGCTCAGTCTTATGTTGCTATTTGCTGGTACTTAATTATGAGTTTATTTTGCAGGTTAAGTTAAGAAAAACAAAGAAACGTATAGTATTTTTTTGTTTTCCTAACCTAACCTGCACAATAATCCCATAATTAAGTACAAGCAAATAGCAACATCACCTAATTTGAGAAATTAGATTTTTCAAAATAGAATTGATTTCGAAGAATTGTTATTCTAAGAAAAGCTATTCGAAGAATTGATTTTTCGAAGAATTGATATTCGGAGAAAAGGTCGGATACCCAGTAAGGTAAATCATTTTACTTATTTTATGATTAAAAAAATCCAGTAAACAATTATCATTTTTGCATTGATTTCAAATATTGGTACAAAATTCCATAAATTCTTTAAGGTTTTTCCTTATGTTCAAAACAAAGAATCATTAATGTAAATTACTGTTAAGACTGATCTCAAGAGATCAGTAAGTTAAGGAGATAAGTTTTACTCTTATGAAAATTTAAAGACCACTACAGGTTGGATCTCACCAATCCGAAAGCAGCATCAATTGTTCGGCACGGTTGGAATTTACAGTAACATATACAATGAATACTTTTATGCAAAAATTTTCAGTTCAAGGTGAATACTTTTGGTTTATAATTGTTGAATTTACAGTAAAAGTAACAGTACATGATTTTTAAATTTAGTTTATTTTGCCATTTTTCCCTAAACTACACTGGTTCAGAAAATCTCCTAATCCGACCACTTTTTGGTCCCAAGCTTTCCGAATTAGTGAGATCCAACCTGTAGTTAGACTATTTCATAAACATTTGAAAACTGACTTGACAAGTTATGATGTAGAGATTCTGCTGACCAATTTTCAGCAGTCGTCATTTTTGACAAAAATAAACGCATGCAATGTGCCAAATTAACTTGCCTGAAACAATTTTCAGAGTTTCTGCATACCACCCAACGTATATTTAAACCTTAACCATAAAAATATTTTATAAAGTTGTGCACTTACAAATGCTAATTGCATCGAATTGAAAGCTCGGATAATTTTCACCACTTTTCTTGTTTCATCAACTGACTTTTATTTTTAGCAGCTGCCACTTGTCATCGAAACATTTGGCTCAATTTTTATTTTATTTCAAGCATAGAAGTTGGAATAGAGTTTGTTAGCAAAAGCACAAACTGTATCACAATGACTAGTTTAAATTCTAAACTATTTGATTATTTTCAAATAGAAAAGAAATTTTATTTATATGTACAAGTCTTACATCAGGTACATAAACACTGCCAACATTTTAGGTTCCATTGAATCCTTTAGGAAATGGACACGTGACGTACGGATTAGTAGTATCTCGGACATGCAGCGTTTCGTGTTGTTTCAGGGTTGACTTTCGAGAAAACATTTTCGAACAGTAGGAACAAGCAAACGGTTTTTCTCCAGTGTGGGAACGTTCATGGTTCACTTTGTGGTGCTTAATTGCAAAGGTTTTGGAGCAGAAAGAGCACTTGTATGGTTTCTCACCAGTGTGAATTCGTTTATGGATCTCCAGCACGTTCTTTCGGGTGAAGGATTTGGAGCAGTACACGCAGGCAAAGGGTCGATCAACCGTGTGGCTGTGTTCGTGGTTGATCAACAGGGAGCCTTGCGCAAACCTTCTCGGACAATAGGAACAACGAAACGGTTTCTGCCCTGTGTGAGGTTCATCGTGCACTGCTCGAAAACTAATACAGCTAAGTGTCGTTTTGTCACAAAGTCTACAAGCAACAGCATTGGCCGCGTCCAGAGCCGATTTGCACGACATGTTCTGAGTGACGAATGTGTGAGACTTTCCACCTCCTCGTTCATGACCAAACTGAAAATTGTATCGCAAGTTGTCAGGTTGACCAGAATGCTGTACGATACCCTCGTCCTTGTTCAATCGTTTTGCTAATAAACTTTGCTCTGAAAATTTGTTCATGTCAACGGTTTTTTCAGAATTGGTGATGGGTTCGATCTCGGATGGAGAACCGGTTGGCTTTTTCTGAACATTTTTAGGATCGTACACGTTATTTGTTGATGAGTCGAGGACAGCTTTCTCACTCGTCTGATCGGACACCACTAACGTAGTGCCCGTTATGGCCTCATGGAGAATGGTGGCAACGCTCGACGTTTCATCTGCACTGTGATGTCCATTGAAACCGTTTGCCTTGCACAAGTCCGCAACTGCCAAGTGTGACGTCATCACTGTAGTAGTGTTGCGTGAGTTATGTTGACTTCTACTTTCCACCGTGTACGATTCCCAATGTTCTTTATTTCGTTCCATGTTGAGATAAAGTTGTTGTTCCACCACAGGTGTTGCTGCATACTGAATTGTCACAATGGGTTTTCCTTTTTCACCTTCAATCTTCCAAGCATTGGCATTGTTGGTGAGGGGTGTGATAGATGCAATGCCCGAGATAATATTTTGAACTACTGACAACAAATCACAAGTGAAGACCTTGGTGTTAACCTGTCCATTAGATGCTTCATGACCGCAATAAATGTTGTCAGTATGAAAATGAGTAGTCACATTGGCCATTTTCTTAACCGATTAGATACCAGCTACTGAACATTAATCCTTAACAAGGAGTGGGTAGAACTAAATTGAAGAGTAAAAAAAAGGTATTAAAAATCGACACTTGTGGGTTTGAATGGTAAACACCCTTGTCGCACTAGTATACATTTGTTTTTAACTATTCTAAAACTGTCTATGGATATCTTTTATCAGTGTAGGTTAGTTAAAAAATTAAGTGTTTTTTTCTTTCAACAACCTAAACTAATATCCATGCCCACAGACACCATAGAAAAGACGGAGCTATTCTACCTGGGGTGACCCACAGCTGTTTTCTCTAAAAACCGGCGATAGTGTGGAGCATAAAAACGAAAGTTACTTCAAATTAGATCGTTTGATGCCCGCCAAATGGAACGATTCTCGCTCTGGCTTTGCTTTAACTCCCTTTCACCACAATTACAAAAATTACAGTTTGTACAGCAAATTACATCCAAGACTGAAATCTGAATCATCCGTTCGGTTTTTAGCGAAAACAGCCGTGGGTCATCCCAAGTGGAATAGTGCCGAAAAGACTGTGTAGGTTAGTTAACAACGACTACTACTAGCGCCACAAGTGAGTTTGCTACGCAAACCCACAAGTACCATTGTGACTTGTAATTCCTAATGTTTAAGTTAGGTGCCAAACAACTACATCAAAACCATCATCTTACTTTTACAACTTTTAAGGTAATCACACCATAACCATCAAGAAAATTTCGTTAGAATTCATCCACACCATTCGAAATAACACTCAGGTTGAGAAAACCCTGAAACGATAAAACAGAGAATAAATATATCAATATCTCAACATTTGTCAGTTTTGCTTCAAAATATATCTCTATTAGTTAATAGCCTTTCAATATATTTCCTTTCAAAATATTGTTGCCTGTGTACATATATTTCTACTGTTTGGCTGCAGTGCAGCTGATGACGTTCATAAGGTTGCCTGTATTAATTACGATACAGTATTCGAACTATCACAATATGTTAACTGTTGCTTAATATATCATTTACGTCTAGATAACATTGCAAATCGTGTTTAGTCATATGCATACCTGTGGAAAAGCGTTATTTTGTAAACCTAAAAAGATGGAGATTTGAGATTAACAATGATGAGCAGCAGGCAAATGTAAACATTAGTGACGAATGAAGCTGTTGTAGTAGCAGAAAACCCGCATTCTGCTGTCACCTAGTGGAACTTTTCTGTAACGATGTTCGCTCGGGTTACGTACGATTTCATCGATTAAAGATCGATCTATTCTAAAAAAAATCTAATTGCTTGTATTTATAAATTTACAATTAAACGATATGCATGCTAAAAAAAACCTATAAACCATCTGACCATCAATTTTTGTGAAGCAGAATAGTCAGAAAAGTTTCAACCAATCAGCAACGCCCTATCAAAATGGAGTCTGAAACTTGTTGTTGAAAATCGTGAAGATCACGTTTATCTTTTCAATAAGTTTTAAAATTAAAACTATAGAAAAAAGAAATAGAAAAAAATAGCATTACAGATTTGGTCTATTCTATCTATTTTATATTTGTCTTAGTTTGTGTAGTTCAAAGTTAAATTAAACTCACAGCCAATTAAATTAATTAAATAATTAAAATAAAATTAATTAAACCACCATAACGAATGTTGCAAAGCAACATGAGTTAAATAAATACCAGTAACGAATGTTACTCAAATTAATCCAATGTTAGTCTATCATAGGACAGGCTTTAAGCTAGTGGATCAATAAATAAAATTCTGAACAATTTAAAATTTTTAAAACAGAAAAAAAATTCTAAATTTCTAAGAAATAAAATTCAAAATCTCTAAAAAAATAAAATTCTAAATTTTATGAAAAAATATAATTCTAAATTTTATAAAAAAATAAAATTCTAAATTTTACAAAAAAATAAAATTTTATGAAAAAATAAAATTCTAAATTTTATAAAAAAATAAAATTCTAAATTTTATAAAAAAAATAAAATTCTAAATTTTATAAAAAAAATAAAATTTTAAATTTCCAAAACAATAAAATTCTAAAACAAGTAAACATTACCACCAAACAAAAAAATATATACTGTATAAAAAAGTATTTTTCTGCCAACCAAGGGACCCAACTAATAAAATAATCTCACCTTCAGAAGTGAGGTTAAAATTATTTCCGATTATTTTCGAGTTCTGGTGATGAGGGATTAAAGGTAGGGGGTGAGTGGTGATCCACTTTGAATAATGGTTGTGTTTCCATGAGTTGCCGCCCCAGCATGTATTAATTTATTATAAATTTATCACCAACACCACAATTTGACCTCCATCCCAAAGGCTTTTTCATAGAATGGAAAAAAACCAACCAAATTACTGAACAAGAATGAGATTGAAAACTGTCATACTAGCAGAACACTGTAAAATACATTACCATAATGTTGTGAATAAGAGATTTTGAGTAGAAAACGAGGATTGAAAAAATTCTTGTCCCAGCCCGAGATCGAACCAGGGATCTCTCGTATAAGGAGTTTTTCAATCCTTGTTTTTTATTCAAAACTAGCTGTACCCTGCCACGCGTTGCTGTGTCGGGGTGTTATATACCTGTCACACCTCTTACAGGTGTGACAGGTATATAACACGTATATAAGAATGATCGACTATTCGAATGCAACGTTGTGGCCAAACGTGAAAGCAATCGATGCAGAACTTTTCGCGTCCATCGATTACGACAAACGAACATTTACATTTATATTTATATAGATTATATACCTGCTGCAGAGGTTACCAGCTTGGGGAAGAATTGCAGTTGTCCTTTCAAAATTTCCCAGTTTCGAATTCAATTCTGAATAAGAAATGTTAAACAACATAAAACACTTTTTTTAAATGCTCTCTTGATTTCTCTTCACTTTTACTGTAACTACTAATGTGAAGTGAAACTGCATGTTCATAATTATGCCACAAGAGCTGTACAACACCACTTCTCAGTCAAATAACATTGTCACCAAAAGCACAGTGCAATGGGGGTGAAATTAAATTTTCTTTTATATTGTACAACTTATCGCATACTGCACAAAACTTATTTTACCAACACTACTTGTTTCTGAACTACAATACAACGTCTTAGTAATGCTCATCTTACACCTGTGTACAGGAACATTGTTCTCTTGCAATAGATATAAAACTATTTCGCAATAATTTAGACTTTTTTAGCTTCAAAATTTGCTTGAAAACTGCCTCACATTGTCATACGAATTGCTATCCACTTCAGCTGGCAGCACGAGCAGCAGCAGCCTGCGCTTGCTGTAACTGTTGTAGATGTAAAGCCTGTTGATGGGCTTTGATTTGTTGTTGTTGCGCTTTCCACCTTTTACGCCAATCGATCCAAACAGCCACTTCGGGTTGTTTTCGGTCTCCCTTTTGCTCCAACTGCTGGTAGTACGCTTCTCTCAACACTTTGAAAGCTTGCAAGTTGGCGTACGGCATTTGGGTCACGGGGTCAAAGTACCTTGCGGGCATTCTCGTAATCGGACAGATGTTCCTCTGAGGGATTTTCGGCTTCACCTTGTCAAAGTAACTTTTAAATATTCGCTCGTCGGTGAAGGTGATGAAATTTCTGGAACATCTGTCTTGCGAAATGACTGATGCAGGCGTTTCAGGATTCAAACTTTTTTCATCGTTACTAGATTAATTGAAAAACCACCATGAGTGTGATTTTAAGTTGCAAAATTTACTTACATACAAAAACTACAACAAAATTTTAGCTTAAAAAAAAAATATCAAGCACTAACCTCTCTATATCCACATTCACTTTTTCAATATCGCCTGGAAGTTCTTCTATGAGTGGCATTGACATGGAATGATAGCGGATTACGGGACCAGTGTAAGTTCTTTTAATACTGCGAACTTTTTTCTTTTCTAGTTCAAGGCGCTGATATGACTCTACAAAATCAAGTTAAATCAATAAATTAATAATAGGCACATATATCTTTTGTCATCCAAAGTGGAAATTTTTAAAATACTGTCTCAACAACTAATGGCAAATTTCAATGTGAATCATAATGGCAAATTAATAAATTTGCCATTGCCAAAAATAGGTAATAAATTTATAGGACACCCGGTACAATTGAGTAGAATAAAAAACAACAACGAAAAAACAGGTTATTAGCTTACCTAAAGATTTAAGATTTTTCTGTTCCGTCACTTTAGCCTCGGCAAGGAGTTCCTCCTGAGTCAACCGTTGAAAAATTAGTTTAGGCTTTTTATCTCTACGCAACTGCAGAGCCTGCCGTTCCTGTTGCCGTCTGTGTGTTTCGATAGATTTTTCCATCGTCGACTTCCTAGTTAGCTTTCTCTCTGAGTAATTATGAAATGAGTCTCATTATATGCAAATACAAATAAAAAATCAAATGCCAACTTTTTAACATTTATTTTCAACACTTACCAACTGCAGCTGCTGGTTCAAGTGGCTTCAACAGTGGTTTAGGCTTTTTTACAACTACTTTTGGAGTCGAAGTTCGTTGTGGCTCCTGTGCAAAACAAAAAGTACTACATCCATCACCTTTTTCAAATAGATTTCATTATTTAACCAGTATTATTGTTTGGGGGTGATTTACCTTATATGCCTTAGATACAAAACGTCGTTTCTTGGGCTTGGGTTCATCTTCACCGTCGGATGCAGGCTCATCATTTTCATCAATACTAAAATCGGTATCAACTTCATCCGATTCTTCCACCTCAGATTTATATTCGATATCATCTTCATCCTTTTAAAACAAAGTTATAATAAATATTAATATGTAAAATGTCATGTAGGATTACAACACAAAAATATGGTTGCTGACTTGATTGCAATTACAACACAAAAAGCATCAATTACTCAGTTTTAATACTTAATGCATACTGCAGACAATAATGCACAAATACTTGTGACTTCAAAATTGCAAACTTCAAGGTACTGTTTACCCAATTGAATAATATATGCACATTCAACATTCATAATCTTTTGTCCATTCATGATTCAATGTCAATTCCCAAATCTATCTACGAGTTTGTCACAAAGCGATGGTAGCTTGTCAAACAACATAGCAATTGCTGCGAGTCGAGAGGTCCTGGGTTCGATCCCAGGTTAGAACAAGGATTTTTTCAATCCTTGTTTTCTATTCAAAATTTGTTTCTTGCTGCCAAGATTCACCAGCTTAAGGCAGACATGTAGCCAGGGAAGAAAAGGGGGGAGGAGGGTGAGGAAGGGGGTTAAAGCCCCCCCCCTCAGATACCTAAAATATATTTTTTATCATACATATTTTGAAAAAAATACAATTCAAAATACTGTAAATAGTAGACTGTAGTAGAGTAATGAGTAGACAAACATCAATAAATCGTTCAGTTAGTTATGACTAGGTTGTTTATTTCTTTTTATATTTGGTTGGACAAAAAGCCCCGCTCGAAAAACTTTTTAGTCCCTCCCGAAACATAATCCTAGCTACGAGCCTGGTTTAGGGAGAACAATGCAATTCATAGTTTAACATTTTACCCTTAACAATATATCGTAGTAGGTTATTAAGCTGAGCACCGATTGAGGGCAAACAGTTGTAATATTGGATTTTAAAGAAAATTCAGAAATCTTTGTTGCAATATTTTCCCAGTTGGAATCCACTTGAAACTCACTTCAAAAAATCCACCATACGTAGTTTTGTAAAAGTCGTCTTCGTCCTCTGCTTCAATCATCTTCATCATATTGGCACCAGCATTGACACGAGGTTCTCTCGTCGCCGCCATGATCATATACGTAATTCAGCAGAATGTTTTAATCACTGTTATAAATTAAATTAAGAATTCGTCAGTACTTAATTAATAGTAAGAACACGTATGTCGTCGTCGTATGTCATTGCATATGAAGACAACAACTGTATACAATGGTGTACAATTGAATTTACAAACAGATTCAACGTCTAACCAATTTTTAATAAACAGTACTGTAGCTACAACCCTCACTAATGTTCACAATCGTGTCATTGACATGAAAAGTTCCGAAAATTTTTAATCAACTCATGAAAAAGCAACAGCTACTGTACAGTACTGGAAATGGTTAGGTTTCTGTCTATGAAACTCACTCGTACACCTTGTATAATAGGTGTTCATTAAACTTGTTGGGAGATTACAATCAAATAATGATAATGAAATAAAATACATACCTATACAGAATAACGACTTTGTTGTTGTTGAAAACCAATTACTGTCCTGTCAAATTAAATTTCTATCTTGTTAATTCGATAAAACACACATGGACGAAACTGTTTACTAAACCCTAAACAATGCAGTTCAACGCTGTGCTGCTGGTTTGGAATACGTGACGTCATATTCACACTTTGCGTATGGCGTAAAACTTTTAGCGATCAAATTTCTGTTTCTTATTTATATTCCACAAATTAGAACTACGTTTTACATAAAATTCGTAGAATAACACTTAATTCACTACAACAACTGACCTACAGCTAATATGTAAGCTTGAACTGTTTAGAAATGGAGTTTCATTAATTATGACGTCATCTTCCAGTACTGTGCAATAAATAAAGCTATCACGCTATCGGTCATACTCGGCAGAGGGCGACCCAAGACAGAACATGTTCATACACTTGTGCAACATACAAATAGAAACAACGCAAATAGAAAAAAAACATTTGTTAATTAACATTGGTATAACTCATAAAATTAACTGTTTATAGTTTTTCTTTAACACATAAAAACAATTAAACTAGGAAGTAACGCCAAGGCGTGAAGCTGAGCGTCTGCGTATTTTTTAA
>JAQIWH010008048.1:0-10695 GCA_034695005.1 Cryptops parisi | reverse complement strand
ATACACACATACACACACACACACACTTGCATATACATACAGTATATATAGGGCCTATGTATAAAATATTATCGTTAATCCAACAAAACATGTCAAGGTTTAGCATTAAATCTTAAAATAGTAGGTAAGCCCTACCCAAAATAATCGTGTTATATAAACGATTTAACTTTATTGATGATTTAACTTTCTTATCCAAACTTCTCTTATTTTTTTAGTAATATAAAAAAAACAACAACTTTGAAAACTTGTTCCGGAAAAAAATTGCTTTTGATTTTTTGCCATGGATGATATTAATAAAACAGAAAAACACACATCAGATTAATAAAACACTTCTAACAAAAAAGAAAGTGAAGAAGCTTGACAACATCTTTATCATCATGATGATACTCATCCTCAAGAGTTTGTCGTAGCGTTATTTTCAATAACTTGACACGAAGAGAAAAAAGCACAAAAAATACGTGAAAAAAAATTAAAATAAAAAGTGGAAAAACAAAGTAGCGACATGTATTAGCTAGAACCAATGGCTGAGTGCGTTTCATAGGGTCTTAGGATCTTCCTGTTCGTCGTCCGAGTTCATAAATTCTGCTCAACGTCCTCAAGGTTCTTTGCACGTTACCGGAAGGGATCAACAGACCATACCATTTCCCTGTTGTTTGCTCAGCAAGAGTGAGATGAAAAGTAGTAGTAGAAGAACAAGAAGAAGATGATGATGAAGACAAATACTTTTAAGCTGCACGCCACGATGCACTGTTAGTAGTGGTTGAGCTTTCGAAACAATTAGTGATGCTTCTTAGGCCTTCGGAGGGTTTGTCGGCGATAAAACATTTCGCCAAAGACCTTCACTCCTTATTACAGAGGATTGTAACAACTTTTGACTACTATCGCAACCACATCTCGCTTTTGGTTTTGTTTTTGTTTTGTTTTTTCTTGCCAATTTCCAGTTTTCAAAACAAAAGGTTGTAAATAACACCTTGTTTAGGGTGTTTTGGGTTATTAGATGGTTCACACTTTTTGCATTGAGTTTCTCTTGAAATCGATTGATCTGAAAAGCCTTACAGCTATGTAATCATGGAAACAGATGGTTTGAGTTAAGTTGGTGGGTAATTTTGTAGGAGTATCTTAGTAGAAAAAAATGTAAACAGGAAAATAGTAAAACAGTGTGGTGATTATTGATTGAATAAAGTTATAAACCGGTTTCCAAACTTTATGTAACGACTGTTAGAGAAAGATAAGCAGACTCATGGCCTTTAGTGAACTATGACTTTTTGTGAGGACGTTGTCCAAGTGCGATTATTGTCAGTGATTGTCAAAGAAACCACCATAATGGTTGTTGTTGATTGTTATAGAATCAACGCTTAGTGTTAATAAGTTAATAGTGAAAATACTGTACTCAAGAGCCATAGCACTAATATATTCTCACTACAGTGTAAAGTTTTTTTTACATAGTATTTCTTTTATGGAAGACATTTTTCAACGAAGACATTTCATCGTTACATTGTAAACTTTGAAAATTATATCATTTTTTTGAGATTTAGTTCATTAAATCTAGCTGAATGTAAAACTACAGAAGACTATATCTATACTTTCAATCAACCTGAAATCTCACACTTTGATTGTAACCAATTCCCCTACAATTCCATTCAGAGCTGGATCAAATTCCAAATTCCATCAGAAAACTCAAATTTATGTACTTTTACTTTATACTGTTCACACAACTTCAAGTTGAATACTTCATCATTAGAAAAACTAGCTGTAAGCCTGTTAAATGCATCCACCAGTGGAACTCTCTACCTACTTACATACGCCGTCTATCCTCCTTTCACACTCCTCATCCAGCAAAAAATCAAAAAAGTTTAATATTTTGCTTTTTAAACATATTAATTATATTGATTGAATATATTAATTATATTAATTGTATTTGTATCGATTCTTTTGAATTGTTTTGCGTAATAAATAAAAAAATAAAAATAAATAATAATAATAATAATAATCACGAGTCTCGAAGTAAAACTCGCCAATAAATGACGGAACGAATTCCAGAAACAGTTTGATGCACTTCGATTTCGGATCCTCTTTTGTACTTTTGAACTTACGAATTGTTATATAAGCGTGTTGGTTCTACATTATTTTGATAGTAAAAATCATTATACCCGCTGAATATAAACAACACGTCACATTCCACATTAAGAGTAAATGACGTTTTCATTTTCGTAACTTCGTTGTATCTCGTTACGGAGAGTATTTCCAGACCATAGTTTATTATTGAAAAAATGTTTCATTACACACCCTCTATCACCTTAGGAATAGTTATTCTAAATTAATGAAAGTTATGAATAGTTATTCTAAATCACCCTGTACTCTATATGCCTACACGTGTATACAGTAAGCTATTCGCCATCAGTTCATTACTGTAAGTTAAATTTACACTCACGTGGTTATGGTGAACCCCGTGAATTTAAAGTGTTCCACATACAGTGAGAAAAGTTTGTAATTATAGCTAGTAATTGAATATCCATAAAGTAAACTATGGTTGTTTCTAAATGGTTCAACATTTTGCATTTTGGTGTAGTTGAGTTTTGTGTTTTTAACAGTATAGGTTTTTGAAATTATCTATCATACTAATCTGTTGTTATTGGTCAGCGTACAATTTAATGCTCTACGCACAGATTAAACGTAAAAACACATTATATGGGCTTTGTATCCGGATGTTTTATTAATTTTCATATCGTTTGTTGCCCTATCTTTTGTCACGCAACACACGAGGATAGATGAGAAATTATGTGTGTATAAGGTATATACCGCATATAGATCTACATACTTTCTTGTCGAGTACTCTGACTGGGGTGAAAAATATGATACTTTAATTCTCCCCCCCCCCCCATGAAATGTCCTTTGAAAAAACATCAAAACTGCTGATTAAAAATCATGCAGAAGAAAATCGAGATATTGGTGTATAAAATGTGGGGTCGGACTTTTCATTCAAAATAAAATGAGATTGGAAGAATTTTGCACGAAAGCATATAACTAGAATCACCATTTCTTATAATTCCTTTGTTTTATGTTTTATTTGTGGTATAACAAAAAAAAGTCAACTAAAATAAATGCGTATTTAGCATTTTGATACTTGATTTTTACTTCTGTAGATACTTATCGTGTACAATAGTAGAAACAAAAATCAACCCTCATGTGGGTCCTGAAAAAATGTGAAAAAAAGGGTGATTTTTTACTGGCTAAAAGTCTCATTTTATATACAGTATATATAATTGAGTTAACCATCAAATTATGCATATACTTTGAAATTACATGTCATCATTAGGATTTAATGACGAAATGCATTCAACAATAATGTAACCTGAGTCACATACATAATTTGTCAAAATGGTAACCGTGTCAATTTGATTGATATACTAATTAGTATCACCATTAACACCGAAACCCGTAACAGTGACCAGACATTTGTCAATGTCAATTGAATTGAATATATTCCATCTTATTTTTAATTAATGTTTTGATTAAGTTTTATTATTATTTGTTTAAATGTTTTATTTTGTCTTTTGTTTTTAGTCGATGTCCTTGTTTCTTGACGCATCATCCGACTAACAAAGACCGTTAAGTAGATACACCTACAAAAATTCCAGAAAAAGGTAGGATCACTTTTTTTAATGGCTTTCTTTACAGTATATAAAGTACTACAATGGTTAAATGCAAAAGTAAACTTTGGGAACTTTTAAGAGGAAAATGGAAGAAATGTTGATAAAAGGTTTTTGTAGTTTTTTTACTTTATAATGGGAAAGACCAAGTTTTCCAAGAGAGTGTTTTTTTTTCTGAAAGAGACACAAAAAATAAAATAAAAATATTGTTCTTGTAAATCTCGCCCATTACTTAAAAAGCGTTTACAACAAAATAAAAGGTTTGGTGAGAAGATACCTTTTTAGACGATTGCCGTTAAATGGAGGGAACTTCCAAATATATCCCAGAATGGATGGTGAGAAAAGGGGACGGTAACTTTAACGTCTTAATTTGACCCATTTTACAAGTGAGATTTTTGTGAACCACTTTTGGTAATTACAAAGCGATGTAATGTACAAAAAAATTTTCTTAAAATAAAAGAAGATAACTGGAATTACTGTGAAAAAAAAATCACTTAAATCGCGTTTGAAAATTTGTCGACTCATCCGATGAACTCGTATTTTAAAATTTTTAAGATTTTTCTTTTTGTATCCTTTTAATGTTTTTGTGCCTGAAAAACATTTTTTCAACTTGGAGACTTTTCGCGTTGAAAAACATTCACCTTTTAAGATGGTTTATTCTCCGTCGGAGAATTAATTTTGTTTTTCATTCTTTGCTAAATTTGAATGAAAGTTGTTGTTTTTTCTTAACATGGAGGACTGGATAATTTTTCAACACTTTTTACCAAGTGCTGTTTTTTTCTCTGTTTTGAATGAATTTGAATTGTGTGTTTCTTTTAATACTTGAATAATTGGATTAAAGCCCTTCCGAAACTTGTTTAGCATTCTGAAATGATAATGATACTGAACTTTTAACTTTTGAAACGTGTAATGAGACTTGTCATAAAGTGGAACATCGTTAACATTTCTTAATATTAAAGCAAAAACAAATGATACTTTTCATGATGATGTTCAAATTTGAATTGGATTTTATGTAGCTTTTGACAGCTTTCCCTTAAGTTTGCTTGATACACCCAATTTATGGTGTGGCAATTCGAGCATTTATGAACGACTGTGACGTCAGTTTCTTGCCCAACCAATAAAAAACTGGTTGGCAGAAGCAGGCGTGTCAGTTGTCCATTGATCGAATTGCCACACCAAACATATTGTGTGTCAGGGGAGGCTTTTGAAAACTTACAGGTAGCATTTCTTAGCCAAAGAAAATTCGGTTTAATTTTGAACTCACGTTCACAAACAAGTTTCATAAACGTAACATAAATTTAATTAATGTGTGTTTTGTTTTAAAAATGTTAATTTGTTGTGGGGCCATGTGTTGTTATTATTGCTGATGAAAAACAAGACAAATTTAAAATTGGTATAACGTTAATTCATTTTGTTGCCCAAAGTTTTGGAAACAACTACTTGGCAATTTTATTTCACGCGCATGCGTTCTTTCACTAAGAAGTGTTGGAACCATAAATAGTAACAGAGGTTCGCTTCGCCAACCAAGTTACCATTTGCATCTGGTAATCTTCTGCAAGGGATAAAGGATATAGGCTGCTAACAAAAACGGAATGGAGGAAACCGATGTTTGGAATTTTTCCTCATGAATAAAGGAGGCGTTAAATCAATTCGAAAAGTGCAGTCTCGCTAATAATCTAATTTTTCACAGTTTTGCAAATCCATCTATTTTGTTGAGAGATCAGATCTTGTTTACAAACTATTACTTACATACACAGCCCATTAACGATAGCGTCAAACCGAATTTGTGTCATCAATCTCCCGAACGGCACATAATTGTATTACAGTTAATTATGGATGTGGAGTTCAAAAATTAACCGGATTTTGTTTTACGTTGAAAGACTTGCTATTAGTTTTTGCTACGTCAAACAGAAATTCGGTTCAATTTTGAACAGCTGTTCTTTATGGTTTGCATTTTTTTTTGTTAAGTTTCGTTAATCGCAGGTTTTAGTGGGTATTTGCATCACATTTAAACATTCATTTTGTATATTATACAAATACTAGTAAAAAGCCCGTCAATAATGACGGGAAAGTTTTTGTGTTTATTACGAAATTCATTGTTTATCTCATGTTGCTCGGCAACATTCGATTACATGTAGCAATAATGAATCCTACAACAACATATAATTGTTATTATAATTTTTAGTATCTTGTTTGTTTGGTATTTGTCATGCTTTTTAAATTTTATTTTGTTGTTTCTTTTAATGTTCTTCCTTTTTTTTTAAATTTTGGTCTCTATTGGATTGGTGAATAAACATGAAAACTACTTTAAATGATTCACTTGAATGATTCAAAGTCGCTTTGGGGTGGGGTCCAAAAGACATCATATGACGATGCACGTTTTTAGCCAATGACACGCCAGAAACGCACCGATAATGAGATTCTTGACGTTTTATTATTTAGGATAACTCTTTCAAAAACACTTAAATTCTCAAAGACAAGTTTTAAGAAATTCTGTCACTTAACAATTCTGCATAAAATAATTCTGATGGTTTAAAAGTTAGACAAACTAGTAAACACACTCAATTAAAACGCCAGGTATACCCTATACATTTTTAAATTTAACTAAAAATCCACGTTAAAGCAGTTCCATTAATGAAATAAACCTGTTTTTATACCACGAATAAATTGTAATTTTGTACTACAGGTTGTCTCTATACATAATTGACGTGCTTTTCATCAGAGATGATTAAAAATGACGTTAACCAAACAACATATACAGAGTGCTCTAGAAATCTCCATACATGGGGACAAATCTTCAATCTCTATACCTATCACCTTTAAACGTTACAAGGAAATACCTAGATCAATATTACATATAACCTTTGTATGGAAACTTTCGAGACACCCTACATAAGAAAGAAACCACTAAATTTTATAAATTCTTCTAATGGTTTAGAGTTACACGAAAACGTGTACAGTATTTTTGTTTTCGAAAATATAAGACGCGTCTTGTGCAAGGTGCTCTCTAGTTGCATCTTATATTCGTGGGCGTTTTCTATAAATTATAATAAACAACTAAGTATGGTAAAAAAATCATTTATTTATTATTATTAACGGTAGAATATAACAAAAAATATATATGAACGTGTCATTTGAGGTCGTCAGTGTCTCTATTACAAAACACATTACATTAGAGCCAATCACAGTTTAAGTTTAATCGTTCAGTAACTTGTTTTTTAGGTGTATCTCATGGGTGCGTCCTATATATAATTCATCTTTTACTCAACCCCTAAAAATCGCGTCTTATATTCGGGTGTGTTTTACATTTGAGTGCGTCTTATATTCGTGAAAATACGGTACATACTGTATAATAATCTGAAAAGCTAGTCAAGTAAATCTTCAAATTTAAATAAAAAAAGCCCACCTCAGCGGTTCTATTAAGGAAATAAGCCTAACACGTGGCTAGTTTTTCTAGTCGAGTGGCTTCTGCCAGCATCAACGGGCCTAACGAGGTTTACTGTTGTTTTCGAAAACTATTGTGATAGAGATGAAAAAAAGAGATGATCCAACAACGGAAGTAATCAGTTAGGAAGGCAGTATCATTGTACTTTTATGACATGATATAATAACAGCGATTGCGAGTACGGCTCTTGTGTGTAAATCGTTTTGCACTGAGGTCTGTGACCTTGGCCGCAGATGAAGTTAGGTCATCTCTTAATCTGTTCAAACGAAGGCGATGGTCACTTGTTCGCTAGTGTTTACTATTTTTTTTTTGTATCCATCCTTTTACTTTCATAGTTATTTTCGTTCCATCGTCTTTTTTCTTCTTCTTTCTTCGTCTTCTTGGATTCACTTTGAAACTTTTATCTCACACGCGAGAAAAGAAAAGTTTTGACATTCCACACTCTCTCTCGCTCTCCGTTACAAGATGATGATGACGATGAGAGAGAATGTGAAACCAAAATAAAAAATAAATAACCTAAGAAATAAAAAGAAAAAGTGAAGGTCTATACTAAACCAACGACACTTCCTTAATATGTACTTTCGGCGCCAAAGTTCCTATCATTTGAGAGTTGTCATTCATAATGTTTTACTGTTATCAAAATACTGTAATTTTCACATCAGTTTTTTTTTTTGTGCTCTTAGAATTTTTAAAGATATAAAAAAATAGGGTTATGTTGTTATATGTTTATTTTTTTTTAAAGATAAAAACTGACTGATTTTCTATAACATCTGTTTTTCATAAAGTTCTTCATTTAATCATTCTCTTTGAAGTTCCATAAAAGCAATGTGAAGTTCGACGTAGCCTTTCTAAGTGCTGGTTCACTAAAATGCTTTTTCGAAAGGTTGTTTCTCTCATCAGGGTTCCATTTTGTGTCAGACGTTCGTGTCAAGCGCAGATGTCGATACACAACCAAGCTGGATAGGGATTCAGTTTAGGATATAAAACGAAAAAAAATCTATAAATACATTTCTTTTAAAAAAAAGGATGAACCTTCCTGCCAAAGGCAATGTTTACCATGACATGGCATTTTCATTTATGTAATATACTTTTATCTCAATACTTCAAGTACCAGGTAAATATGCTGTTGTTGATCTAACGTTACTTTAGCTCTAAAAAAATAAATAAATGAAGAGTTCAAAAGTCACGTCTCTTTTGTATATTAGATTTTCGTTGACAAGTTTATAAAGAACGGATTTCTTTTATTAGGTTTTGTTATTTTTAAAGTCACGCTGAAGGTGACATTGATGAATTTTTATTTTTCTGTTTTCTTCTTTTAAAATGGATAATAGGGAGGGGGGTGTTATGATTCATTTATTGTGTCCAATTTTGAAAAGTATCAAGTTAACGAGATGAAAGTTTCAGATTTTTAGTCGCTTGATGCTCAAAAGATTAAAAGAGATTGAACGTGAATTAGAGAGAGTGTCTTGTGGAAAATGCTAATTTTCTCAGCGATGGCTGTTTTTTTTTTTATTCATTTAATTACACTAATTGACTCCATGGGATTCAGAATTTCAAAACTTCACAAATATGAAACCATATTTATTTATTTTTTCTTTTCTATTTTCGTATATTTAAAAACCCCCTAGCGATAAATTAGCCTCAATTTTCAAATTACGATTTCTTTAACCAAACTGTGCAGAACTTAAAAGAGTTGTTACTGTTTTGATTTTTTTTTACTGTACTTATAATATGGATAATTGATTTAAAATATACAGGGTGCATTAAAATTATTTTTTTCTAACAAAATGTTATTTTTAATGTTGAATAACCAATTAAATAGAATTGAGTTTATAATTTGGTTAATAGTGGTTTACATTATTTTTATTTATAGTATTTTTATGTGCATAATTTATACTTTCTGTAGAGATATTTGTAATAAACTTTAGTACAGTCTTAGAAATTTTCGTATAATATGGTCGTAAACATGTTTCGTTTTTTATACTCTTCATATTAGCTTCACTTGTGAGTTTCTACATACCAAACCGAGACAACTCGATAGATTTTGATGAATGAGGTGTCCATGAATCTATCTTAGTCTCACAAGTGTCACTGTTTATATGCTGTTAATTAAAAACCAATATTGCGGACACTATATGCTAGTATATAAAGAGTATGTTTATTTTTAATGTACTTGTTTTATTATGATAATTATGAAAATATTTTCAAATTTTAAATAGTAGTGTAAAAAGTACACAATATCGCTTTTGTGACATTTATATTGTACAAGGTGTATTAAAAATTGAACTTTCATTCTCTTATATTTAATGTTACACATACACAATGATTTTTATTGAATTATTAGAAATATGGTACAATTTGGTTGACTTACTTACAATAAAGATATTTTCATTTATAGTATATTCAATGTATACATTACTTTTTTATGTGCAATGTCATTATGCTTTATGCACAGAAATATATTGTGTACTTTTTAATAAAAAGTATATATTTATTCAATTTTTTTAAACACATGTATAATCGTAAAAAAGTATTATTTTTATAGTATTAATAAAAATGATTCCAAATTAAATATTGTACGCACTATGAAAATATAAAGTTTTGTGATATTTATATTATGCAAGATGTATTAAAAGTTACTTTACTCACATAACATTAACATTTTAGATGATAAACGTTGGTGGCTAATAATAAACCACATAATGAAAATTTAGTTTAATATAGTTTCGTTTAGTTTTTATTGAATGTTTGGTCGTTTAAATGTGATATTTTTTTATAGTACGACACTATTAAATATTGTCACCAATAGGATTTAAATTACCATTCATCCTGAATTTTATTACCAGTTTCATTTTTCATTGTATTATTTACATAAAATAATTTTTTACCGAAAATTGCACAATTCTATGGTGTGTGAAATCTTTGTCGTAAAATTTTCTGGCCTTTGGTTTATGTGTATGATGTCGTTCAATGTTCCCCGATATAGGATGCGAAACACTATGTTTTTAGGTTCTTGTTACAGGTGTGAAGTTTCATTTTAGTAGATTGGTATTTTTTTTTACCAGCTCCAAAAACTATTACCACTTTTATAACACATGTACTGATCGATTTTTGCCGCACTATAAAATCGTGCGTTGTTTACTAGTTTCTAACTTTTGTGTGGTGATATCCTAACCCTAAATGTTTAATGAAAAACAAACAAATTCACGCTATAAGTTCTCAAATATCAATTTTTTGTATCTTTCGGATCAGTCGAGGACAAAAGGTTTTTGTTATTCTTACATAGAACTAGGAACAAATAGGATGTTAATATCATTTCAAAAACATGAAACGAAAAGTGTCAACAAAGGTTATAAATATTGTAAATTTTTATCACGAACTTTTTTCATATTTATTTATTTATTTATTTATTTATTTATCGTTCTCTCGTTTTTCATTCACCGCAGAGAATCGCAAAAAAAAAAACCGACTACAAATACAAATTGAACGTCAACTTTTAACCAATCGATTTTCTCAATTCACATCGAACCAACTTTTAACAATTTCATGACCTGCTTCTCTCTCAAGTAAATATATATGTTAATATGTATGTATGTGTAT
>JAQIWH010008047.1:0-10696 GCA_034695005.1 Cryptops parisi | reverse complement strand
GTGTATGCATGCATGCATGTATGTATGTGACTGTATCGACTAGTTAATAGCCCGCAAAAAATGACGGGATGTTTTTGTATTACGCAATTCGTTGTTTTAACTCATGTTGCTTCGCAACATTCGTTATAGTTATTATTTTCACTCGTATTGCTTGGCAATATTCGTTACATTTAAAGTATTGATTTCGGCATTTTCACACACTGTGGCACTCCCATAGCTGGTGAGGAGGCACGCTCTATAATATTTTATTATGAAAGAAGCGTGTGTGTGAAAGTTCATAGTTACATATTTATGTACAAAACTATATCGCAAGTAGGCGTCTACGTACACGTAATAAACGATACACGTCAAGTACACGTCTACGTACCTGCACGAGTACACGCAATAGGGAGCAGGCGTATACGTGCATGTACACGTGAAGTTCACGTATTAGTACGTGTCTATGTACTTGTTAGAATTGTACATACACGTCAGAGTTGCATTGTATTAATTAGCAAGTTTAATTAGCAGTTTAATTAGTTGACCCTTTGGTATAGTCTATCTTAATTTTCAGTAGGATGAATAAGTTATGAATATTTGAACTTGTCAATTATTTTGATTATAGTCAGAATATTTTGACCTATCCATCCTTACAGTGATTAAGATAGACCAGACTTAAAGATCAACAGCAGTTTTAATTAAAATGCTGTTTAAAACAACTCTTATACACGTGCTAGTATACACATACGTGTCATGTACATAAGCAAAGCAATAAACGCCAAGATAGATACAAACGTACACATACTTGTACGGATTACACTATATACGTACCCCTTACACGTGGACAACACATATACAAGTATAGTAGTGGTAACTGGTATATCATACAATATGAAGAAAAAAACCTGTCTCCATCCTTCTCCTATTATTACTATACCATATACACAGTTCGTCACTCCAATCTTGTTACTCAAAAGAATCCAGATGGCTTCCGATTTTTGTTTTTTCTTAGTTTATTTACTTTTTTTTTGTTTTTTTTTTGTTACAAGCCTCCAGATTGCACACACACACTCTATGGTAGCAAGTTTTCTTTCATTTCTTTCAACAAGAAAAATTATTTTTTCACACTTTTTTTTCTCGTTTTCTTACACGTATGTACACCCTTCTTTAATCTACCCAACTTCCCTCCTCCCCGTATTTTTTTTTCTTTATTTACAATTTTTTTTTTACACATCCCACCATTTTTTCTTCTCCGTCTCTATCTATACAAGTCTACGTTTCTCATCATTATGCCGGAAGCGATAAAAACAAAATTCGAGCGACAGTTATCACTTGCCATCGTTTCACGCTCGAGTACAAGTTCACAGAGAAAGGAGGAGTAGAATGTCGTACAGTAAAAAAAAAGGATGATGAAAGTTTTGAATGAGTATGATAAATTTGGGTTATTTTTTTTTTCATTCTAGTGGATTTAGCCAATGAAAAGTACTTTCTACCGAATTCTATTTTTTTTTGTGTGTTTTTTAAAGAAGAATCTGCTAAAAAATTAGAAATGCCTGGTCCGCACTCGAATGGAACGTTTTGAACGGAAATGTCTTATCATGTCACAAAAACTATTTGAAAAATAAACTATTTAAAAAATACTAGTATGATATCAGTTTTATATATTTTATATATTTTTATATATATGAATTTTTTTTTTTATTTAATAATTTAAAAAAAAAAATTGTAACATTAGAAAAAAAATAAAATGGTAAGGTTAAGAAACCATATTGTGACGAGCACTTCCGTTTCACTTCATTTCCCAACATTTTTATCGACCACTTTTAACGGCAAAAAAATTTTTTTACTTGCAAATAAGAAAAAAAAAGTTAATTCTTCAAAAAAAAAAAAAAAATTTTGTTGAAAAATTGGCATAAAATGGCTAAGTATGCACGATTGTGCTGAAAATGGAACATCGAGTAAAACGTGTGAAGAAGAGAGACAAGAGAGAGAGAGGGCACCCCGTCGAATTCTTATCCATCATTAATAAAGAGGCACTGAAAAAAAAATTTAAAATGAAGTTCAAAAAAAAAAAAAAATGGCGACAGAAAGCGAAGAGAACAAGGAAGGATAATTTTCCATTCGCCAAACGGGCCACGCGCCATTTAACGGAGGAGCTAATTACGGATCACAAGTCGGCGTCGTGGCGCATTCTCTGACTAATGAGATATGGAAATGGGAGATGAATCTCGGGCTCTTGCCGTCCGGAAAGTGTTATTAATGAAGCTTTTTGAAGCGAGAAAAATGTCTTTTCTGGGACGAAGAAGCCAGTGTTAAGGTTAGAACGACAGCAGCAATACTATTATAGAGTTTTATATCGAAACGAAAAATCAATGCCCCCCCTCCCCCCGCTTAATGGTTTACCTCTTACTTCAATGCATCGTCGTACATTTGGAATACAGTGTTATTACGTCGTACGTTTCCCTTCCGTAACCATAATATAAACAAACAAAGAAACAAACACATGAATGTGAAAACAACAACCTCTTCTTTTGGTTCCTTCATGAAATAAAAAGTTTGACAGAATATTGGTTCTTATTTTTCCGTTAGAGTCTAAAAAAAAATTCATCTAAAAATCACAATAAATGATGCGATCGTTGTGCAATTCGATATTTGATTTATGCTGCCTTCGATTAAAACGATCTTCGATTTATGCGCTGTTCCATTTATGCAATTTTCGATTTATGCGATGTTCGAATTATGCGATCGTTGAGTAATTAGTTTGTACTATTGATTTGTACTATTGATCCAATTAGGATCGGATTAATTTTAAATAACAAATAAAAAAAATAATTCGATGTTCGATTTATGCGATCTTCGATTTATGTGAAGTTTGATTTTTCGATTATTCGATTTACGCGATATTTGTTACATTGGACTAACGCAAGTGTGACTGACCGCACAGTGTTGGCTTAAACGTTATAATTCACTGTGTGACTGCACAGTGTTGGGTTAAACATCAGCCTACACTTTGATGTACCCTCGAATATAGCGAAAGTCGATTAATTTGCAACAAGCGCGCACAGACATACAATTTCTTATATACAGCAGTAGATATACTGCATTTATCTACTGTGTGTATGAAAGCATATTTTGATTATATATTATATAGTATACTGTATAGAAATTCATATACATGTATATGAATAAGATGCAAGTTGCTTTTTAACTTTCTAGAAAAATGTTCCCATGACAACAAGTAAAAATACCTTTAGCACAAGAATAACCATAACAACGTGAGGGTACACAAAGAGAATATCTTCACGTGCTATAGGACGGGTTAACTACTAGTACATATATAACAATGTTTTTTTTTATACTAAGAAAACAATTATTAATTAAATTTTTAGATTGAATTCGCTAACGATCGCAAAACAAATTACCCCCCCCCCCCAAATTTGTGAATCTATTCGAACGTTTGTTTCTCGTAACACTGGCGTTGTCAGAAAGAATGTATATGTTTAAAATAAATTTAAATAGAACTTATTTTTTACGCTAATTGTACATTAGATCCTGTAATGTAACAATAATAAAAATTAAATTGAAGTTCAACTTTAATTTTATTAAGCTTTTAATGCTAAAGCACCTTAGCTTTTTGAAAATGACTAAAATGGTCGCCACTGAATAAACAATTCAAAATGATTCAAGTCTTAAATATAAAACTAAAAATATATAAAATTTGTTACACGTATTAGAAATGTGAATAAACACGATTTTTTTCTTCTGAAAATATAAAAATACTACATTACACATTATACAAATAGTACTAACCAAATTCTCACTTTTGTATGTTGGGTAAATTTGAATTAACAACAATTTCCGACACTCAATTCTCAAAAGTGCACCAATTTCGGATCCCAAAATATTTATCTCATTTCCTCGCGAGATTCTTCAAAACGCATATATCGATTTCAAGCATCAACATTCTTAGTGTAAACAGAACAAATTTTACGTTGTTTTCATACAAAATCTTTTCGAAAAAAAAACGAAAAACTGGTAAACTACCTTGGAACCCAAACAAAACAAACATCTGAAGAAGAAAACCGACAATGCGCTAATGAGAGTGGTAAATGACTTTTCCAAGTCTAAGTGCAGATGCATGTTATTGTGATGTTTTAACTGAAAACAAAATAAAATAAAAACGTTAAAGAAAACACCAGCATTTCACTCTTTCAGAATTTTAAAAATATATGAAGTAAAAAGAAACATTGAAACGGGGAAAGACATCTACGATCCATGCATTAATTATTAGCCATTATGAAGTGTACCTTTGTGTTGAGATATTCCTTTATAAATAATTAAGACTTGTTGTTTTCTATATACAAATTCACGAAACTAACGAAAACGTTTGTACAAAAATAATAATAATGAAAATACGTATACATTTTGTGATCAGTAAAATACTGCCATCTTGTGAGAAGGTTTATTTTTCAAAAAATAGATCATAGTTTTAAAATATGAAAATGAAACGGATGGTTGAATCATAAAATTAGATAAATAAAATTTTAACACAAATATAAATATATAACAAAAAATTAAAGTAAGATAATGTACCTGTTCAAATTTAACTCGGATTTATTTTCGCGCCACTACCTTTTATTTAAAAAAAAGAAATCCGGTTCAAATTTGAACACGCTTTATGTATAGATATTTCAAAAGATATTTCATTGGTGATTTACAAGATTTCGTACTACATTGTACGTACCACTTTAAAGAACGAGCAATTTCATTAACGTTAAGTGATCTTCACCTGTAATTTTCTACAATACATCACAAGACTTTATCAAAAAGAAAAAAGGAAACAACAAAAAAGAAAACAGGTCCCGTATCTGATAATGCGATTCCTGTTTTCTTTCACAAAACCAAAGTCAAGAAAAATAAATATATAAGAAAAAATAAAATAGATATATAATCCAACGAGAACCCATTTTCTAAATTACTTCCCCGTAAAATTGAATCCGGTTCTATTACAGATTATTGTATGATTTATGTTTGTAACCCTTAACGTTCATGTTATTTAAAAACTATTTTTTTTGAATTCTGCAAAACCCGTTTTGCAGAATATAAATATATTAATAAATATATATATTTTATGGTACTTTAAATAATTTTTTTTTAAATAAATGTGTTCAAATACAAACCGGATTTTTAAACCATAACTGACTATCTGTTCCGAGTCAAGACAAATCCGGTTTATACACTTTCTGTTTAGTTTAAATGTTGATTTTAAATACACATTATTTTTTATGCAAAAGTATAACATATTTGTTTAATCTAAAAGTTCCCGAAACGTGAAATAGCTGATTCACGTGTTCAACTATAAAGCGGATTTTGTTTGTTTCAGAAACCATTATCGGCTAACTATTCTGAGGCAAGAAAATCCGGTTCAAATTTGAACATTCTCGCTTTTAGTGTTAATATCAAAAGTGATAAATTTTAATTTTTTTATACATACGTAGACCCAATTACAACAGCAACAAATCACAAAAAAAGTTTCATAAATATTTAAACAAATAACAAGTTTCATTCATTCTTGGTCGACCGACTAATCCATCAAATTTGTTATAAATGAAATTTGTCTTAATGGCTGAAACCATCTCGAGTCGAAGGCAAAAAGTATTAAATCAATTGGCATGAAACTTTGATGCCAAGTTTTGTGGCATGGGAAAATAGATGGTCTTGTCGACTAATGAAGATTTACCACAAAACCCCCACGTTTTCAAAGGGATGAAGTTTTTTTAGAGGGAAAAAAGGCTTTAAGTCGTAAGACCAAAGAAAAAGTTTCCTCGTTCATCAACAAAAGCAGAAGAAGAAGAAGAAGAAGAAGAAGAAGAAGAAGAAGAAGAAAAATAATCGATAAGATTTATTACTTATGATGATTTTTAATGAAAATCAACCCTTATCGATCGCCTTTAACGTCATGCCAATTCCAATCCCTAACAACTTTCACGCAAAAGTATGAAAATTTTGACCCGGTCAGCAATGAATCGAGATTTATACATTGAAACTCACTTAATAGGATTTCCCACTTAAGAAATTCTATGAAAAAAAGTTGTTTTGTTTTTTCAATGTTAACAAAAAATAATGTCAACATTTGCAACAAAAAAAAATCGATATTTTACAAACATAGAAGAAAAAGTCATGTAAAGAAATCATGTAATGGAAGATGAAAAACGTCAAGATGTCAGCAAAAGATTGAATTTCTGACCAAACAAAAACGACGATAATACCTCTCAGAGATCGCAATCAACACTTGTGATAGAAACCAACCCATATGGTGGTGATAATGATGACAAGAAAAAATAAATAATAAAAAATTAAGAAGATATATAGAGAAGAAAAAAAAACCAACCCTGGAGCAGTTTTGGGATAGGGTATCATCATCATCACAAGTGGTAAAAGAAAATGCCTATCCAGCTGCCACTAGGTGAAGACGTCCGGTTTCCGTTATCTTTGAGGAGAAAAACCGGAAACGCATCGATTACCGAGGAAAACCAAACCCAGAAAAGGTGTCTTTTTCGTTCTTCTTTCCGATTCGTTTAGAAGACCAATTGACACGCCTGTCAAGTTCACCTAACGCAACCACTTTTTTCTGGTGTCTTTTAAAACTATTCTGAGATGTATCAGTTTTTTTTTTGTGTTTTCACCTCAAGTGTCAAAGATAAACTGTTCTTTTATATTTCTTTGGATATTTGTTACAAAAGTTTCTTTCTTGACAGCTACTACAAGTTTGGAACCAACCAAGTTGTTGTATAGAAATGTCTATAAAGCAGTAAAACGATGAAAAAATCTCGTGTGCAGCGATGTTTAGGGTTATATTTCTTGTAGTTGAAAAAAGTTCAAGTTGAGATTGAAATCATTTTTATAATCTACACCAACTCGTGTTCTATACACTATAACGATTCTGTTCACGGAATCTATGGTTTTTATTAATTTAATGTTGAATTGACAGATTCGTTCGAATGTGTACATGCAAAATGCGATTAACTGAAAAGACATGTGGCGGTAGTATAGTGATTTCTGTATAATATAGCTACAAACAAGTACGTTAAAAATGCTTTTTAAGAATACGTTTTATGCGAATTTAGATTATGAAATCTTTGAGTGATTCGATATTCGATTTATGCGAATTTTGAGAAATTCCATTGTCGAGTTCTACGATTTTCGATTCGAGTTATGCAAATTTTGAGAAATTCCATTGTCGAGTTCTGCGATTTTCGATTCGATTTATGCGAATTTTGTTAGTGAACTTATGCGGTTTTCGATTTATGCAGTTCTCACTTTATGCGAGTTTTAGTACATTCGACTATACAGTATATAATCATGAACACCTCTAGATTGTTCATGATTATATACTGTCAGTATTGAAGGTATACTTGTACTAGATGGCAGTATACCTTCAATTCCCAGCTCACAAACTCAGACTCAGACTAACGGACTGACAGACTCACAAGTAAAGCTAATTATAGTTTAATATAATTAGGATTATTTTTTTTTATTTTATTTAATATAAAATATATAGGATTATTTTTTTTTTGTAGTTAAAAGAGGTTAAAGGGAATATTGAAATTATTATTATAATCTACATCAACTCGTGTTCTAAAGAGTATAATGTTTACGATCACTGAATCTATGATTGTTTATTAATTTGATTTTGAATTGAAAGATTTGTTCGATTTTGACCATGCACAATTAACCAGAATAACTGAAACGACATTTAGTATGGTGAATTCAATATGATTATAGAAATGAGTCAGCACTGCATTTTATATTGTCATTCCGCTGTTAAAATTATATTTATGATTGTACAGAACAGTATCATACATTGACGACCTATTCATACCAGGATAATAAAGCATGTTCAAGCGCATGTACATCATATTTGAAATCGATTTAAAACTGAACTGAAATTATTTCTATAAGCTACCTACCGAATTTATCCATTTCATGAAATACATCCGAAAAATAACACCTGGTTGAATTTTAATCAATGCTTAGATTCACTCATTCGTTCGATTTTGTTTTAGAGTCTAACATTTCATAACGCATTTTAAACTCAAAAACATTTTAAATACTATCATACAGCACAAAGTGAAACATATAATTATTTTTTTTAGTTAACTGTAGCTTATAATCACTGCCGCTAATGTTGTAATCATTATTATTATAGCGCAAAACTAAAAATAAAATTTTCGCCTATCGACATATAGAGCAATTTTAATCACGGTTCAAAACGGTTTTTGTATAAACTAGAAGTACTGTTCTTTCTAAAATACCAAACACTTCCAGTAAATCAAACTTTAATTTTTAGTTAAGCATCCAAATCAGAATTTCGTTGAAGTTTAGTAAAATATAAACAAACTAGCACCTCATCTAGCCAAGTCTAACAAAAGACTGAATCAACTTTAGTGCAGTTTACTACATTCCATTACGATAGCGCCAATCGTCTTTCACTAACTATAGTATCTATTAACAGAAAATCATCAAAATAAACTAATAGGTCAACTACAGTTGAAATATGTTGATTCGGCAAACCGAATCAAACTTATGCATTAGTCTGCCAAGTGGCATTGAACGAGCAAACAGACAGTTCGGAGCACCAAGATAGTAATGAATGTGTTAATTTCGAACGCCAGATTAATAATTCAGGAGACAATTAGATTGCATTTCATAAACCTTCCCATACTGTTTGTATTTCGTCCTCCCATCGAAAATGAATATCAATAACGTAACTAAGCATGTCAAAACCCCCACCCTAATCAAAGCATTTCCAAATTTTCATTTGCATTCCGTTTCATTGCTACCGCCATTGATCACAGATTCATGATTTTCATACATACAATAAATATGTAACCAAGCAATTTTTACTTTTAAAAAAAAATATTTGAAGTCGACAAATGAGACATAAACTATACATCGAGTTCGCTACGTAAACCTAGTTTTAAGTTTGTTTACAAGTTTGTTCTTTTAATCAGTTTTGCATCTATGTCCACGTGGTAAAAGATATCGTTGGTGACAAACGACACTTTTAATCGGCCATGTTCTATGTGAAGTTCGTTATGATCTTGCAAAATGCAAGAGAGCAAAGATCCATTGACATTCTCTCTCGTCTTGCTGAATTTTCAGAAAATGCTGAAGAAATAAAAAGTAGCAGAAGAGACAAGAAAAGCAAACGTGGTTCCCAAAATAAGATCTAAATGTTTTATTTTGTAAGAAAAGCTCACTGAGTGGATATGGTGTGATGTTGTCAATGGAAACGACTTTTCTAGGTGCGCATTGTATCCTTTTCTACACACCTCGAGTTTCTTTCCCCTTATCGAATTAAGGAGACGACAGAGGAAAGTGAAAAATAAAAGTTGTTCTCACACACTGGACTTTTGGACAAATGGGTGAAAAAAAAGCTTTTACAGTTTCATGAATGTCTCAAGAAGGAGAAGAAGAAGAAGAAAAGAGAAAAGTCACCAAAATTCGTCGACTAGGAACTTCACTTTGCTCCAACATGCAAAGAAAATAAAAACAACAACGACTAAGGTACACGAGAACTGAATTATCAACATTTTTACCACTGTAAACATCAGCAACTTTTGGCTATACGAAGAAAAAATACATTGTTTACTTAAAAAGTTAAAATTCCTAACATCCGGGAACACGCTGTATATAAAAATATATTGTACAGTGTTTAACTATTAACTTGTGAAAACTGTTCAAATAGTTCAAAAATTTAAAACAATTATGTTAATGGTTTTTTATTATATTTTTTACAATCAATTAATGTGTTGTGCATAATAGTATATTTTATACAGCGGACACCACTGTATAAAATAAGTTAATTGTTTTTTAAAATTCTAAAAATTTAATACACAATTTGACTAATTTAAACAAATTACATACAAGGTCACTGGATAGCTTATGACCGATGTACAGTACAATAGTTCAATCAGAATTTTTATGTCAATAATGGTTTTCGTGATATCTAGCTGTGACCAGACTTTTGTCTCACTCTGTATATTGGTCAGTTTGACCGCACTAATAACTACAATAATGAGCATACTCTCTACTGTTATATACTGTATGACAGTAGATAACTATTTTCGCATTTCATACGTAATGCAAAAATCCATTTTTGATTCCTGCACGTTTCGATTTATGCGAATTTTGAATAATGCGAATCTAGATTTATGCGCTCGGTGGGTCATTCGATGTTTGATTTATGCGAGTTTTGAGGAATTCCATTTTTGATTTCTACATTTTTTATTTATCTATTTATTATGTTACATTGGACTTACGCGGTTTTCGATTTATGCGTAGGAATTATGCGGTTCTCGTTTCATGTACTTTTTTATACGTTGGAGTCCAATGTATCAATATCCAAGTACTGAAAATCAAAATTAACATGAATGTAATACGTACTCCATTCTAAATTGCTGTACTTATAACAAAACCATATATATCTTTTAACCAATTAGTGGATCATTCTATGGCATGATTCTCAATAATCCAGAAATTATTATTACGTGTCTAATAATATTTTTTTTCCTTCACATCCGATCTGCTGACGAAGAAACGAAACATGTCGACGAAGGAGAAAAAGAAATACAATAAACGACAAATTCGAAAAAGGGGAAGAACACCGAGAAACAAAAGAAAACGTCACCCCTCCTAATAACACCACTCACAC
>JAQIWH010008046.1:0-10697 GCA_034695005.1 Cryptops parisi | reverse complement strand
GGCGTTTTCGGTCCCTGATTGGTGTTTGGCTTGTAACTGATTCAACACTGCTTTATGAACCTGAAATGGAGTATAGTCACTGTAGCTCAGCTCTGCGTTAATTCGTACATCTTTATTGGCCAATGAAAAGAGGTTTTACAATAGCCCCATCGGATTGGTTAATATTCAAATGATTAAAGCGGTGCTGCCAACGATCGACACATTTTTAAAACTTCGTTTGCAAGGTCAAGTCACACAAATTAAAAAGAAAATGCGACAAAATTCTGAACATAAGAAAATTATATAAATGGATGATAATAACAATTAATTATTTTCTAATACTATAATTAAACATCTTTGAGTTAACTGTAATACAATAAATTTGTAGTATATCTTAAAGTGGTTTTGTCGTCCAAAAATCAATTTTTCGCTGAGATACCTCTTTTCATCCTATTATCGCTAATAAGGTTGCACTATTACTTAATAAAAAAAACCACCTTACATCACGTGATAGAATGATTAATGAGGTATATCTTTTATTTTTCCCCCCACTAAATTCCTGATACTCTTTGACAGTTTGGGTTTTCGACTCTTTTTCTTAGGGTGTGAGGAAAAAAAAACGACTTGCAAATTATTATTTTCGATTCCTATTTTTTTTTTCCAGGCCCATTTCGATGTCTATATTTCTTTTGAGTGAAAAGACAGAAAAAGTTGATGATGAAAAAATTGCATTTAAGCTCCAAGTGCATTAATGTTGATAAATGACACGAAAACTGGTGAAGATGGTAATTCACCAAGTAAAGAGGAAAAATAAAAGAAAAACCTCGAAAACCGCACACATTCTTATTAGATTTAAAAAATAAAACACATCTTCATTACTTTACTTCAACGTCAAGTTTTTTTGACAATGAAATAGAAACGTACGATAGTTTCACTTTAAAAACCGCTAAGATATTCATTTAAAAAAAATACTTAATACAAAAAAACAAAACATTACCAACTTTGAATTAATGTATGTGTGAAACGAAAATCTTAACCCATTTGAAATTTAAATTAATTATAGCACCGCTGTATATACAGGGTGAGTCTTTTATTTATTTTTATTTTTTCAAAAATTAATTCGATCAATAGTATACAAAAGTACAAAATACAAACAAAACAAGTAACGAAAAACTAAAAATTTATCGTGACACAACTAGATATTATGAAAACAAAACATGTGACAGGCTAATATTGATCCAATGGTTTCCAATGTTCATTGACCTTGAAATTAATTTTCACGAAAATCCCATTTTTAAATTTCAAACAATGCGTCGTAGGTATCAAGTCCTATTTAGAAAGTTGTAAACCACGACCCCCATTAGTCAGAAATCACTTTTTGTTTAATTTATTTCCGACAATGCAACCGAAATTAATATAAATAACAAATAAAGAGTAATAGGTATGCTAGCCCTACAACAGCTTCTCTGCAAGTCGCACATGCTATTCAGTAGAGTTATTTAGTTGTTACGCATCTTCAAATTCGTGTTTGAATTAACCATGTAACAACTAAATTAACTTCACTGCATAGTAGGAATGACGTGCAGCAAAGCTGTCGTAGAGCACCGTGCCTTTATTAATTTTTATTTAAATTTGTAAATTTTTTTTTATAATTTTAATGTTTATTTCGTCCCATAGAGACAGCATTTTTCCAAAATGCATAAACAGTGAATAAAATAATTAATTTAAATAATAATTAAAAAAATAATTTACTCTTTTGTTGTATCACTTATTTTTACAAAAGTGAAACATGGTTACTTTAAATTATGTCCTAAGCTAAAACCTTTGCCCCTATAAATTTTTAATTTAAAAAAATTATATAGAAAAAAAAATTAAAGATTTAATTCCGGAAGTTACACGACAGTGACGCTATCCGCAAAAAAAAAAAGTATAAACAACCATAAATTTCCTTTGAAGTATTCTTAAAACCTGAAACTTTGTTCTCATAAATTTTTAAAATTATAAAAATAAAAATTAAGTTTTAATTCCGGAAGCTATACTAAATAACATCATTATCATCAACATCATCATCATCATCAGCTTTGTTTTTAAAATATAACACACACAAAAAAACAAGTAAAAGAAGAAGTTGATGAAAGATGATGATAATAGATCATTTCTAGGAGGAGGTCAACTGCGACTTTCCGCCACAGAGTGAAGATGGTGTGAACGCCTTGTGTCCAATGTCAAAGCTTGTCGAGTGTCCTCTTCGTCGTTCATTGTCAACGCTATTCAAGTCGCTTTGGAAAGGTCGCGACCTCAAAGCTGCGCCAAACACCCCCTCGTTCAACAACGCGTTCCCTTCAAAAATGCCATTGGCCGTTTGGCGACGAGAGACAATAGCCCCACGCGAGCGAAATCTCACTTTCTATTATTTTTTAAAAACATTTTCTTTTAATAATTAATTTTCGTTCCGTTCTTTTGAAATGCAAAAATTTGGAACAAACAAAACCAACATCTTAAAGGAAAACGAGTTTGTGAACCATTTAAACGTCGTTGGTCGTACGCACTTCATTAAAATGAAAAAATGGAACTTCATTAAAGAGAATGAAGAGAGAACTTCCCAATTTTTGTACAGGATGATCCAAGTACGTACTCGTGTCGATTCAACAGAAATCAACGAATGACATCTCCAAAACCAATAGTATCGAATCGACTAGTTGAACATAACCATTACCTGAAAATATTTAATCGGCAAAATTTTCTATTGAATACGCGTTCCCTAAGGAGTTTGAAATTAGAACCATTTTTGTGCTAACATACTGTAAACGATGAACTTGGGAACAGAATACTCGATGATACTTCTCGAAACAACTTTTTTTCATGTAAACAAAATAATGCGGTAAAAAAAGTAACGCGTTAAGCGATTGAAATGTCAATACAATGGAAACAGTTATTGTGATCACTTAGAAACTATAAAAAAAAAACAATATAGTGTATCTTGATAATACTACTGTATATAGCCGGCTGATAATAGCAAGCAACGGAAATAAAACATTAAGCAGTGTCTTGGGACCGACTGATAATGATAACAATAGCAAATTGATAACATTATCCATGATTATAATAACCGGATTCCACTAGAAGCGTCAAGTATGGAAATTCTGTTACATCGGTGCAACTAAAATCAAAGAAAACGCGTAACCTCCTGTCACACTCAAGAGTTGTGCAAATTGTACATCATGGCAAATTCGCGCAATTTTGTAGTGTGTGTCAGAGCCGCAGTGGCACTGCAGTCAGTAGTTTTACAAAATGGTGACGACCCAGCGCAAGAGAGTGTAGTGCTATGAAAAAAAAAGTCGGTCATATGAGAGAATGTTGCATAACACAACGGCATGAATTAGACTACCCCCTCGACATGTTTGGCGTCACCAAAAGCACCCATTCCGAAATGTACTGAAGTCGTATGTTTTATAAAACTCGGATTTTCACTATCGTTTCCATGGTTATGTACGTATTTACTCTCAAACTGTAGTTGATTAAAATGGTTACATGTTTTATTTATTTTTTATTTACAATTAAATCGATCAAGAGATCAATAGTACCAAGTACAACACAACAAATAAACCCTGCAATATGTTCAAAAATCAAGTAATAAAGGATTATAAAAGAAAAGGCATACCAGAAAAGTCAATCCTACATCACAAGTCCAAGAAAACACACAATGATATACAAATATCGCTATGTTATCAAAATCATGTAAACGTTACATGTTTATAAAGAGCTCGATCAAACTTTTTTAACATCTTAATATCCCGACACGTATGCACTGATGCGTATTTCCGGATACTGTAGGGTAGATCATTCCACAACGTGAAAGTATTATATGGATAACGATCTTAACTCTTGTGTTGTTTACAATGCGTGAAGTAAAATTTCATGGTGGACAACCTGTAACTTGTGCGATATTACATTGATATCTACAAAAATGGTACGCGTATGAACTGCAATACCGTACCTTAAAGCTACAAGAAAGTATAGGTAGGACTTTTAAATGAGATTTATGAAAAAGAGACTTAATTTTGTGGTCAAAGATCGTGTGTCGACTTTTACATAATATCGAATACTAGCTGTATACCCGTCAACAATGACGGGTGCAAAACATTTTGTAATTCTCGTCATGGTTTCTATTATTAATGTACTTAGTAATCTAAAAAACAAAGTTACTAACAACAAAAAGCGTTATATTCACTCACACACAGAGACAGAGCTGGAAAATTATATAAGAGACTGGAGGTAGCCCCGTGCTGTAGCACGGGTGCTAGCATCCGTTTTGGTGTTTTAAGTTTAATAGAAATATGAGAAGAAAATTAAGCGTTAATCGAGGAAATACTAAACGCGTAAAGCTAGGAAAAAAATATTCCCATTTATTTCTCTTTTTACCAAATTAACTTTCTCTCTGTTTCGAGTGTGACAACGAGTACTTTCTCGATGGGATGCACTTCACCAATTGCATTTCAAAGTATCAAACACCTCCCTCCCAAACACACACCAAATAAAAAGACACAGATCCCCAGTTCTTCAACTCTTCTCTATCCAAACCACACCTTTTTCTTTTCGTTCCCGGGACAGTGAATAAAACCTCGCTCCATCGGGAGAAAAAAAATCGGGGTAGAAAGGGAGGGTATTAGTGGAATAAAGAGATGGTAGTACTAGTCGAAGAAAAACCTATGACAAGGTAAAAGAAGTGAGGGAAGAAAAAAAAACATGTTTCCGAGTGAAAAAAAAATTCCGGAAGGCACGAGAAAAACGTGAATAAAACATGGCCGCCCATCCATCCGTGCGCGAGTTTGGGAAGAGATTCGAAAACGAGGCTCCCGGTCCATTCGCGGGATTTATTGCCTTTTTTTCTCCCTCCCTTCCCGGCTATCCCCCATTTTTTTTCTTATCCCCTTTTTTTATTTAAAAAAAGAAAACTTTTAGATAGGGTGTCTGCTGCTGCTGGTTTTAAGCACCTGTCGCCCAAACGCGTTGGCACCTGCTACTAGTGGTAACGGTGGTTAACCCTTTTACGCCAGTTTTTTTTTCTTAAAATGAAATGAAAACCGTCTACCCTTACCCCCCCCCTCTCTAGAAACCTCAAAACTCACCGTTCCAACATCACGACTAAGAATTATAGTATACAGGGTGTACCAAAATTCTCCATACATAGTTGTAGAAAGTGCTGTTTTTCAGCGTAGACGAGTATACTCTGTCAATTTTAACGATATTTTTATTCATTTTATCGATATTTGTATCGAAGTTGATCTTGCGTTACCAGCTGACTTTTTTTGATAAAAAAAGAGCACTGGTTGTAGGTATTTCCTTGTAACGTTTATAGGTACATTTTTTTCCATCAAGGTGTTAAATGTCTATAAGTATGGAACTTTTTGGAACATCCTGTACATGTTGTTCTTTGGTCAAAATCATTCTTAAAAGATCTCTGATGAAAAACACATTACCTATGTTTTATGTGTGGAAACTTTCGGGACACCTTGTATAGTGCACAAATCGCCAATCAGGTTAAACAAAAATAAGAATTCGCATTAAGCGAGGATTCGATTATCTAAACGTCCTAAACTTATTTTATTATAGTTAAGTTGTTTGTATGTTTATTGTAAATTTGAAATAAAATAAAAAATATGACTTGACTTAAAATAAAAATAAAAGAAAATCACAAAAACAACACACGCAACTTAATCTTGGAAAATTACAAATTAATAGCAATCAGAATTCGCGTTAATCGGGAAATGAAATCATTTAAAAGTCACACAATTTTTTTTATTTTGTTTGTTTTTTTAAATGAAATATTCCATTAAAAAATCAAAATTTAATTTTAAAAAAAAATAAATAATGAAACTGATAACCCAAATCGACGTTGGATGTCGCCTCTTGAAACGAAACAAATTCGAAATGGATCCATTTTAAAAGACAAAATCGAAATCAACTGGATCGCAGCGGAACTGATTTTGACACCATCGAGGTGGTTAAAAATACCCAAAAAAAATAACAACAAAAATCAAAAAAAAAGAATAAGAAAATGTCGAAAAAGAGAAGAGTGGAAAAAAAACAGAAACCGAAAGAAGAAGAAAGAGATTGAAAAACCACAAACCGAGTCGAAAGCCAACGATCCGAGCAAAGTCCAAAAGATCACTTTTCTAGCGCCATTTCCTCTTTCTTTTTCTAGGGGGTAAAATAAAAATCTATATACTTTCTCTTTCCCCCCCTTTTATACTTTTAGTTTCCAACACGTTTGTGGGACCATCACAGTGTGTGTGGACTAATGGGGGACTTAATTCGTTTCGAAGTGGCACTCACTTTTCTGGATGGTGAAAGAACCAGAAGTCACGGGGACAAAAAAAGTACGAAGACAACGAAGAAGAAAGAAAACCCCAACCTTGGGGGAGAGTAGGGGTAGAAGAAAAGGCTTCCACTTCATTTAGCGTTGGCACGTGACCCAAAACGAGTTGACAGCGCCGTCTGTCCCGAGCCAACGTTAATCCCACTCACTAACCCTCACCCCCCCTCTATTTTCTTCTTCTTCTTTTTTTCGGAAGAAGAAGAAGAAGAAGAAATAAAAGAAATGAAGAGGAACGACTTATCACACCCCTCATTTTCTTCCTTTTCATTGAATAAAAAAGAGGGGGGATAAAAATACAATGAAAGTGGATGATGTTATTTACACAGTTAGTCTACTATGACACGTTTCTTTTACTACGTACTTCCGAGTTACCATCATCTTGACGAATGGAAGTACCAAACAAAACGACTAGAAGGCAATTCCAAAAAAATAAAGTCCCAAAGAAACACAACACAGAAACACCTCGATTTATGCGAGTTTTTTGTATATGCGATTTCATTTAACACGAGGTGGAAAAAAAACCTTTCCAGATGCTCGTTATAAAAGAGAAAATTTCACTATTGTGTCATTCTGTGCGTTTAGTACCCAACTCGTTGTAGGCAAAAAAATTTCATCATTATGCGATTTTGTGCGTTGGTACACGGATCGTTATAGACAAGAAGAATTTCACTATTATACGATTTTGTCATTGGTTTTTGTCACTACTATACGATTATGGTAAATTGTGCATTTCAGGTAATGTATAAAATACCTAGCCTTTTTTTGACAAAAGTATTAAATTAACATTGAAATAGTTACTTTGTTGTTATGTAAGAGTTCACGTAAACTGAATTTTTGTCACTTCATTTATTTATACTTTATTAATTAATTTATTAATTTATTTATTTCGATATAGTTGATGCCGGATAACTATATACTCCATTTGGAATTCCAGATATTTGCGTGCTCATTGTGATTTTAATCTGCATTTTCATAACCTACGTTTTATACATTTCTCACAATGTGTACTATTTTGCACAGTTTACCTTGCAATACCGGATAAAAATTTTGATATATACAAATTTCTAATTAGTAATACCGGATAACTGATAAACTATTTGGAATTCCAAATAGTTCATCTATATCTGATCCATTTAAATGTCATATGTCAATCTGCATTTACATCATAACCTACGTTTTATACGTTTCTCAATGTAGCCTAATTCACGTTGCATACCGGATAACTGATGGAATCAATTCTAATTCTATCTTTTACGTCATTTTCATAATATTGAATTTTATACTAAACATTGTTCAACTTAGAATTTTGATGTTGTTTTTGCATTGACAATTAATGTTGATCTTCAATTTTTTTTTGTGCCGGATAACTGATTGTTCTTCGTAATTCTCAATGCACTTGTACGTTTGAATCGTAACCTACGTTTTATACAATTCTCAACATATAAACTCCACCTTTCATTATTCTCACAACAACAACAACAACAACCATAATGGTCAAAAGACAAAAATCCTAAGCAACACATTCTGTAAACGTAGTTGTCACCTTTACACGTGTCAATCGCCAAAAAGAAAAGGGGGGAAACAAAATACGGAAAAAAATAGGGGTAAAAAAAAATATAAAGAAAAAAAAGGAAAGATAGATTCGAGTGAAGAAGTGAGTGAGTCAATGCGAAAACGTGCTGCTTCACCAACAAGAAGGTGCTAAGGAGGACACTTGCTAGGCGTAACGACCAAAGAAAGCAGCTTTCCTCATTTGCCACTTCGACTATAAAATGTCTCCTCCTCTTCTTTCTACGGCACACTCCTTTTTTTCCTTTACCCCCAACCCCCTCCTTTACTTAACTTCAAACGTGTGTATATATATCGACTTCTTTCAATTTCCAACCAGGCGCTGGTTGGTGCGAACCCGTGAATTATTCATAACGTGGTGCCATGAAGAAAAAGAAGAGAAAATGGGAGGGGGGGGGAGAGAAAAAAAAGAGGGGAGGGTTTTGGACTCCTTTTCCAACTTTGGCACCCATCCTCTTTCTCCGCCCACGCCATTCGTCTCTTTTCCTCTTCTATCCCACCACCTTTTTCTTTTACCCCATCATTCCGCTTTTTTTTTTAGGCCCAGCGGCCAAATCGCGACAGCACGTGCATCAGGTTTTAATATATACATACATACATCTAAAATATAAAATAAAATATATATATCTACCAACCCCTCCTTTCGTTTTCGTTTTACCCCCTTCTTCATTTTTACTTCTTTGCCTTCGAGCCGTTATTTGAGATTCGCGAACAGGTAAAAATAAAAGCTCAGATGATAAAAGTAAAAAAAAACAAAAAAAACAAAAAAAAAACGTGAAAATACAAAATCGAAAACGCGGCACTTTTCTTATTCTTTTTTTTTTCAAGTGTACATCGAGTTAAAACTACTATCGAGATACTAAACTAGTTCTGACATAACCTAAAAACACAAACACCATTTGTTCACCTCTCACCAAAAAATGGTTATGCTGTTTTATGTTGGAGAAATTGTAGCAATTTCGTTACGCTGAAAATCCGTAGCTAGAATAAAACTAACTATAGCGCAAATGTTATGTCGAAAAGCTTGAAAAAGCTGTAGCTGGAGCGCTGTGTTATGCTGGAAAGCTTGAAAAAGCTGTAGCAAACCTCTGTGCCCAACAGGAAAGCGCTACAAAGCTGTAGCTAGAGCGCTGTGTTATGCTGGAAAGCTTGAAAAAGCTGTAGCAAAGCTATATGTTATGCTGGAAAGGTTGAAAAAGCTGTAGCAAAGCTATGTGTTATGCTAGAAAGCTTGAAAAAGCTGTAGCAAACCTCTGTGCCCAACAGGAAAGCGCTACAAAGCTGTAGCAAAGCTCTGTTATGCTCGAAAGCTTGAAAAAGCTGTAGCAAACCTCTGTGCCCAACAGGAAAGCGCTACAAAGCTGTAGCGAGAGCGCTGTGTTATGCTGGAAAGCTTGAAAAAGCTGTAGCAAAGCTATATGTTACGCTGGAAAGGTTGAAAAAGCTGTAACTAAAAGTGCTGTGTTATGCTAGAAAGCTTAATGAAAATGTAGCTAGAGGATTGTGTTATGCTAGAAAAAAAACCTAGCTAGAGCACTGTGTTACGCTGGAAAGCATGAAAAAGCTGTAGCTCGAGCACTGTGTTATAGAGAAAAAAATTCAAAGAAATAGACTTGGAAAATATTAAATATATAAATTAAAAATAAAATTAACGGTTTTTAAATTGAAGTAACATAAATACCATTAGAATTATTAATGATTTTTTTTTACGCATAAAAGTTCGTGCGTTATTCCACTTTCATTTTCAGGATGATAGTTCAAAAACAAAACCCTCACACAAACTTTGTACATTCGATACCTTCATTTCGATTTTTTTTCTTTCAAAAAGTTCAAAATGTTAACTCGTACACGAGGTGAAGAGGTTGGAAAAGTCAAGTTATCGTTAAGCGATGTGTTATCGCCAAACCACATCGATATATCGATTTTTCTCTCGGTTTAATAACGGGTCAACGGCGGTGTTAAGAATAACACGACGAACAACAAGAAACTTGGTCATCAACAAAACACACGTGATCAACAATTAAGGGGAGAAAAATGAAGACATCAGCAGCCAGACGACTAAGCGCTAGCTGCAAAACTAACGCAGCGCTTGGTGAAAACTAAACTAAGCGCTTAGCAAAAGACGCTCGACTGTTAGGCAAGCGAAACGCGGACTTTCCGCTCGCCGAGGCGTGTTTAAATAAGCGGAATTAACAACAAACCGTTGTTGTTGTTGTTAAATTCCAACTTGTTCAGCCAGCCAAACTTTAATATTTAGAACACAACCGATGATAGAAAAATAGCTTCATGACGTCATCGGCCGCCACTTTTGACCTTTCAAGACGATCGTTAAACGAATAAATTAATAATAATACTAAAAAAAAATATAACTTAAATCTTTTTTTAGTGAATTATCTAACGTGTTGTCTTTTTCCATTTTAAATTTCGACAAAATCAAAATTTCTATGTTTTGTGGAAATTAAAAGAAGCTAAAAAGTTTCGTTTTCTTACCCCGTATGGTGTTTATATCGTAACCATCTGCCACCTTGCCGAGTTAAAGAAAACAGAACACGCAAACGTTTTTCTTACCTGAAACGAAAACACAAGAAATTATAATCAGACGTTTATATTTTATATATTTAAGGCATTAGTGAACAATGAAAATTTAAAAACGCAAAACGTTTAACAACATTGTCCCACATGAAAATTATGTATCACGTCATTAAAAAACTTAATTGCAAAAAAACAAATGACAAAATAAAAGATAAAAGTTCATTCCAGAAATCGAAAG
>JAQIWH010008045.1:0-10699 GCA_034695005.1 Cryptops parisi | reverse complement strand
TATTTTCTGTTATTGTTTTTTTTGCGTTGTTGTTTGTCACACTTGATGATTTGCTTCTCTCACATACACACACAAGGTGTTTTTTGTTTGTTTGTTTTTTTTAAACGTCTTGCACATCTTCTGCTTCTAATGACTGCTGCTGTTGATTCTATGACTTTGTACTACTCTCGTGGTCAAGCAGGGGGATCGTGTTCGGTTCATGAGTAGCATCATCTATTAAAATATATAGAAAAATATGTATATATTAGAACCAATATATAAGTGGTTACTTCAAATGTTTTGTAATGATAAAAAATTTCGGTGTGTCGGTTATTTTTTTTTTTTAATATGTATGTTACCGTAAAAACAATTATTCGGTTAAAACTCGGTTTTGACTAGCTGAAACTAGAAATAACTGCAATCGATTTTGAAATTATAGCAATTTGAGCGTTTGGCGGCCTTCGGCAGCATTAACTAACCTGACCTTTGTGGCTACCGTTAATTGAGTTTGACTAATGAATGACATCGGATTTGGGTTTTGACGGAAACGTATATACAGTACAAGGTACAAAAGTTTGATGCTGTAAATCGAATTACCGATTGAATCATTATTTCGTGTCATTTTGAGCCATTTAACACGTTAGCGAAACTAGAACTATGCAGCGAACAAAAAATAAAATGGCGTCATTCTGAACCTCGACGTTGAATTTTGGTGCTACTGGTTGTTTTTTTTTTAAAGTTACATGACGTCACAGTAAATATTTATTTTTACACGCAGTGCTCTTTTTCAGTGTATACTCTAACTTTAAATTGTATCGATTTTTTTTCGATATTTTTATCGACGGTGATCTTGGATGCCAGCTAACTTTTTTTTTTAGGAAAAAAACCCTGGTTACATGTATATAACGTTATATGTTTTCATGACGTTGCTGGCTATAACTTTATAGACTCTGATCAACGTTATATCCTTATCTAAAAAAACAAAAAAACCGACACACGTTTTGTTGCTATTTAACGAGAGACTCATATAATAAACAGGTTAGTGGTTAGAAAAAGAAACGAATAACTACTACTAATAATAAGCCAAGAAGTTAGATGTACGAATATATAGATAGTATATTAAAACAAAAGGATGAGAGAGAGAGAGAGAAGTGGTAGTAAAGATTGAAATGCCACTGCAGTTTTTATGCTCACTTTAAGGTTAGTAAAAAAACCCAAATGGCTATTTAGCAAGTGGCGGTCCTCACCAACATTGGGACGTTGTAGAGAAGGAGGAAGACCCAAAGTGAGCCTTGGGGATTGCCCTTCGATCTGGTTCGTTTTTGTATCTGTGGGGAAGAAATTAGTGGAAAACAAAACTTAAAATAATCACCATCCACCAGTTAACAACAATAATAGGTATTGTATTGTTTTCAATAAGAGTACAGGGACTCGAGACTGTCCGTGGAAGATCGACTTACCTTCTTCGCAGCGTCCACTGTTTTTGGTCTCGATGACAATTCCCAAATCGCAAGAAGCTTGCATCATGTGACACCAAGAACGATACGTTTGGTTGTTGGTACCGCAGACGGTTTTTCCCATGTGCAAATTGCGCATTTTGCAGTTGAACGGACACGTGGTGCAACGGGGTCTTCCCGTATCCGGTTCCGGAAGACAGATCTTGTCTTTGGCGCAACGCACGTTGTCGCACTTGGCACCACCTAGTTGTTGATGAAATGGTTTTTAGTTTTTGGTGTTTATTAAGTTTTCTTTTATCGGAAGGTATAGGTTGGTAAAAGAAACGTGAAAAAGTACCTTTGCATTTGCCTTGATAGGCGATGGGAATGGCTCTGCCTTTCTTGCAAGCTGCCTGTCGTATCTTGCAAGAGTTGCTGTACGTGACACCATCCACGCCACAGACAAAGTTTTTGCCACTTCCTTCCGGACAGTTGAGCGAACATTTGACACAATGAGGTATGAGGTCTTGATCTAGAAGACATTGCCTGTTGCCCGAACATTTCAAAGTTTCACAAGATTCTGCGACAAATAAATAAGAAAAAAGGCCTTTTAGTAGTGTCCCATACTTAAAAGATTTCTGTTTATCTTTGTGCGTATGTAACGATAGATTTTGGTGCTTACTTTGGCACGTTCCGTAGTACGCCAGTTCCAAGCCTTTCTTCTTGCGGCAAGCCCTTTTTAGGAGCGTGCAGTGATTCCTATACGTGTGACCGTCCGTACCACATACGGGACCTTTGCGTTTGTTTTTGGAGCAGTCAGGAGCGCAAACGCATTTCGGTTTGTTCTGCCGAATCACGCATTGTTTGTCGACTGGACATCGGACTCCAGTACAAGAATCTAATAGTGACAAAACGTATTGTGTTGTTTTAGTGCTTGTCGTTGATATTATTAGGATGTTACCGTGTGGGAAACAAAATTAACAACACGTTGTAGTTCTCTCAACTTACCTTTACAAGGAACGCAGTTGTATGGTCCTCCCCCGAAAGCTTTCCAATAAAACAACTGACTTGACGAGAACTCGCCAACCGTCCACGACGTGGACACAGACCCAGACGCGCAACACTGTTCTTTTGTAACGTTAGTCGTTAGCAGACCCGTACATTGACCACTCTTTGCTGAATTCCAACAAGTACCACCTGAAACGACAACAACACAAACATTAAGTATAAAGTTGGTAGCGATCGTCTCTACATACATTCTTTACAGAAATACAGTACTCCAAAGCTCAAATGTCACAGTTATTCAAAAAGTACGAACATTAAAAGATTCTTGTTTGTTTTTCACTGTTTAGTATAGTGACGTGATAGTTAAGTTTAGTGGAACGAAAATGACTGTGTTGGTGTATACAGGATGTTTTTAAAAGGTCTAGTCAAATTTTTAACCACAGATGCTACACATTGAAACAAAGCGAAAAGTTCATATTGACATGGGTTCCGAAATGCATACTCATTTGCATAACTACAACGATTATGAGACAACAGGACTATGCCAATTACGTGATTTCACCCCGTGTTATCTCAGAAAGAAATCATTTCCGGACGCGTGTTCATATGGACTTTTTGCTTTATTTTGATCATTTTGTTCACATTTTCACTTTTTTTATTAATTACTTGTTTTTAAGTGTAGCTATCGTGTATTTTCTTTACACGATAGCTACACTTAAAAATAAGTAATTTATAAAAGAAACTTCGTTTTTCGATACAACCTTTCATTGTTAAGTGTTTCTTCGAACGAATCTGTTTTACACTCAACAATGAGCGTGAACTATATGTAATAAAGTATGCATAATATACAAATATATGTATGTTTATTTACAACAATTGGAAACGAACATGTGGTTCAGAGCATCAGCTACACTCTACCTGAAAAAAAAATCGACTTGTCACGTGCTAATAGCTCCGAATTGACACGACATTGATTCCTCAAAATTTGATAGATTCAATTGTTACTACCAAATTTCAAGTCCCTACGACACACGGAACCTGGTTAAAAATGACATCCTACGATTTGAAACATTGAAACTTTTGGAAAACCGTTTAAGGACACCAGGTCAAGTTAAAAATTTGTAAAAAAACAAAAACAAAAACAAAAACAAACGATGAAGCTAAAATAAACACTACAGACTCTACACTCCCCCACCCCAATAAGAAGTAGATGTTGGTGTTGTATTGTATATGCATGTAATGTAGTTTTTGGAAAAAGCTCGAGCTGTGGTCTGCTTCCTCGTTTAGCCTTGTGGCTGCTTCTGTTGCTTTTGCGCTTTGACAAGGTCAACTAGTTGCTTGCGTTTCGTCTGATAAGGAAGACAGCAGACGGGGAGAAACTCGCTCGAGTCGACCTTGAGAAAATCCCTCACTAGGGAGCGCCGGGGATTCCCACCACACACATACTTCTTTTACTGATGCTATTACTACTACTACTATTACTACTCCTATACATCATCATCACTACCACGATAACGATGATGATAGTGAAGTCAAACGTCTAGAAGGCGGGTTTCCGGAATGCTAGTGAGTGCTGATGGGCACAGTGCCCTAACCTAGAATCTTAAAAGGACACTTCACTTCCTTTTCGCCATTGTTTTTTTTTTTATTTTGTATTTATAGGTTAGTCGTACGATGGTGGTATACGATAATGGAATCATTGACGTTATTTTTGTTTTTAGTCAGAATTTTTGTTATATTGTCAAGATATCCGTTAAAAATATTCTTTCGTGTTTGGATTTTTGTTTCACAAACTTGATCTGGAAACAACAGAAACCTAAAGAATTTTAAAGGTATAACGATGAACTCAATTTTTACGTGATCCTCTACTCTTGGATTCATGATAATGTAAATTTTACATTGTAAACAATAGTAAAAAATGAAAATGAATTTTTCTTTTCGAGTTGAATATAACGTTTTACTAGAGAAAAATTGATCAAGAAATTTTGGATCTTTCTCTTTAGTTCACATTTTTGTGAGTCTGAACACGATTTTGTGAGTCTATTGTTGGCGGTTGCTTTTGTTGCATTTTTGTTTGTTTGTTTTTGGTTTTAACTAATCTAACCCGGTGACTATGGGTATAGATATCAGTTTAGGTTAGTTAAAAAAGATAAGTAGCCTTTTCTGTTATTTCACAGCCACATTCGCTGCCCAATGTTAGAGAGAGAGAGAGAATGTTAGGTATATATGTACCTTTGTTATATAACATTAAATTTATTTTTGACATAGTGTGTACTTTTTTTTAGCGACTTTGCGTACGGCATTTTAAGCTGCCGTAACTTTATATTTATGTTGATATATAGGCCTACTTTATAAACTTTTACGAGTTACTTTCGTTGTTGTTCCGTTGTGAATTTTTTTGCATGTATAATTTCCAACATATCCACTTGAAGAATCAAAAAACCAAATTTGTAAAAAATTATAGATCCAAAAGTTATTAAGGTTTGAAATTCCTTCGTGATTTATGGCCCACCCTGCACTTGTATCACTTTGGTTAAAAATCTTTTAGTTATCATCATATAGTGGTTTGTTGATATACTGTAGGCTACTATTTGTTATATCGTATGATATACTCCATCAATGGATCTGTGCCCGGTTTATTTTGTCAACTAAATAGGAAGTTCATTTTTGCTTTCCCCCTCCCCCTATTATCCCGAGAGGGTGGTTGCAACAATGGGATCAACAGTCCAGCCTTAATTTCTTATGGCAAGATATCAATTTACTGTCTAGGGCTAGTACAGAGTGGCACAGTTATTTTTTATTTGTTATCTTGCCAACATCTCATTTGATGGACTCGACGCAAAATCTCTTCCCCTCCTATCCTTCAAAACAATAATAACAAAAATAGAGGAAGATAAAAAAAAGTCTGTGATTTTTGTTAACGACCGCGTTATTTTTTTTTTTTTTTTGTGTACTCTCATTGGGTGTTGACAGGAAATGGTTGTCTGTTCCGCGTGCTAAGAGAAAATGGATGGAATGTCCACCAACCCCAGAAACGGAAACGAGAATTCCCCCCTTCGCCGCGATCATTAAGTGTCTGTTGTTGTCTTTCACGTGATCGGTCGTCTGGCAATGCGGAAATTCCCTCGGCCTTGAAAAACGATGACGTCATTATGACGTCAGTCGTCGTCGTTTGTGTTGTTGCGCGCTGTGGTAGTCGGAGGTTTCCCCCTCTCACGTCTCTTCTTCGCACATGATTTTAATTAGTCCGTGTAGAGATATTATTTTTTGCATTTGTCACGGGATAAACAGTGTTTATAATCCTATATGTATGTATTTATAATGTTATAATTTTATATATTTTTTAGTAGCGGATTTTTACCACCATCGAAGAATGACGACCAGCGTACTATGTTGTACAGCGTACTATGTTATATATTAACAAAATGTTATGTAGTGTACACTGTATAATAGTTATTGATGTGGGAGTTTATGATATAGTGTATACTTGTTCAGATAAAGATTATTACGTTGTGGTTAGTTTTGATACCCGCTTGTGGCGCTACTTGTTTCTACTTGGGTTACTTAACATCCTTTCACACCAGGCCCTTCAATAAATACAATAATATGTCTTAAAAACACAATATATTGCATTTTAATTTTTTTTTACGAATTAGATAACCTGATAATTGGGAGGCAGCGCCACGGTGGCGATATGTTGCATAATATGAATAACACGGGGGTTCATAGAGAATTTAACACTGCTGTTATCGCAGTCGCTTTTTTTATAGTTCATATGTGTGTTGACTGTAATAGTTCACATTTGTCTTATACAGTACAAATTTCCTTGCGATTAAATGAGGGAGTATCCAGTGAACTTCAGCTCGGGTGAGTACGAACGAGTTATTGTACGAGCAGAATTAAATATTTAACGTCAAAGGCGTTCATCCCTGACCCTGACAATATGACGTCGAATACTAAATGTTTATCGCTGAATATGGTCATTATCACATGTCATACTATAGTATACTATGTCATTGTACGGGTTTATATTTTAATATTGATTCGAATATATTTCGTTGATGTTTTATTGGTGACATATAAATCAATTGTAAATTAATATTTAATTAGCTAGTTCTCCTGTGGTGTCATGGAAAGCTTAGGTACAGTAATACGTAATTATAATTGTTATTGCACAGTGTATCGTGTATGTATAATGACGTAAACCTACAATTTTGATAATAAACGGGTTCAATTAGCCTTTGAATAGTATCTTTACAATGATTGTCAATTATTAAAAATATTTAAGCAATTAACTGTATCACAGGGAGTGATACTCCATTTTTATTATTTGCATACTCCATTATTGTGGAGTATGCAAATGGGGCGAGCAAAAATACTCCATTACTATGGAGTGTATTTTAATACTAACTTTAGTTGAATGTGATATTACATTTTACACAACATATACTGAACTGAACTACGTATGCTTGTAAACATAAATTTTGTGTTTGATATAATACTCCAATTTAAATAATAACCCAGTTATTACGGTTTCACTTGGGTGCTTATGCAGATATTTTTCAAACGTGGTGTTAAAACATTCCTATGAGTGTTATGCCTAATTGAATCTTATTGTTGCTATGATAGATGAGAGAGACTACATTTGCAGTATTGCACTAAGGCTGAATTCCAGTTCTTGTGCCGAATGCCATGATGTGTGCTTTGGCAATGATCTTCCGGATTGAAATCTTGCCAAGCCGAGATCCAATGTAGAAGACGTCGTTGAATGTCACCAGGTATGTAAATTTCAGCTGTTAGAAGATAATGTAAATAACAGATATGTACGTACATAAGTCGCAGACAGATTTGTTGTCACAGAGAGGTGATAACATATCGAATCTTTTCGACAATGTTTTGATAACCTCGGTGGTAGTATTGATGTTATTTAGTTGCTGTATCATTGTTTTTTTTTTGTCAATTAACGTGTATTTTATTGAAGGGGCACTATTGTGATAAGCCACACTTTTTCCAAAAATAATATTTTTTTGATCAAACTGTCTCTCATTAGGGTTTCTAGCTTGTTACTTTACCACTTCCTGGATTTTTCAGAAAATGGCAGCATAATATAGAGCTATAATGCTCTATAATATAGAGCAACAAGATAATATCTTGGTGCTCTATGTCGTTTCTCACCAGAAAAAAAAAACGGTTTTTCTGTACAGTTTCAAAAATGTGGCTTATTATCATATTGCCCGAAGGCCTTGAATTCATTTCCGACATATACAGACCATACTCTCGAGTGTGAAAGATCCAGTGGTGTATTATATTAACTACAGAAGACGATCGATAAGAAGAAGCAGATCGTCAATGAAAACGGGCGAGATCGATATCACGAATCTAAGGAAGCACACTGTAACTTAAGAGGCATGATGATGACATTATCACTACGCGACTATATAGTGGTATTGTCACGTCTTAGGGCGGCAGTACTTAATTTTATGGCTCGGAATGCTCATTTCGTGGTTGATACGGCACTTAAGAATGATGACATCATTGTTCAAATATTCCTAAGAAGCAAAGCGTTCAAGTCGGAGATCTGTGTTGGTTGCTAACAAAACGAAAAATGCTCTGGCAGTCAGTCACCCCGTGGAAACGTTTACCCAGGGCATTTCGTTCCACTCGGTCGTAGGTATTACACTGTGCGGCATAGCAGCAGCAGCAGCAGCAGTGGTGCGAGTATATTTCGAGAGATATCTCACGAGATTGTTTGTTGTAAATGTCAACGAGTGCTCATCTGCACATTGTTAATTGCCGAGATTGGGTGTAGGTGTTGCGGCATTTGTTGCAGTGGTGAAAGAGTTGACAGAGCGATGAGCAGGAATTTTCTTTTTATACTCTTGCCAGCAGATAAACTGGCTTCTGTTATCGCAGCTATTCTGGTAGATGCATACAAAAAATATATATATATAAATGAATGAATAAAAAAACAAAAACAACACAAGGAATTTTATCTTCTCGATTTGGTTTCGAAGAATAATAACTCTCCTAAAGGCAACAGACTTGTTACTTCCCAGTGAGCGTTGGTGTGATCGTGAAATGGTTCGTTAAATGACGCATAGATCGAAGCTGTACATATAATATATTATACAGTATCCGTAAGGGCATAACATTTTATAGGATATTGTATGGATATTCTAGTATCCAGATTCCTATTAAACAATATTCAAAGTAGTAAATTTGTACATATTGCAGGTTTTGAGTAATGTAATGGTTAACGTTGTTAATAAATTTGGGTATAATTCAATAAACCTATGATATAAATTTTTTAAGTGTTAAAATTTTTAAAACTGAACTAAAGTATGTTTTTAAATTTTGCATGTTTTTTTGCATGTTTAAATTATGCGAAATTCCATTTATGCGAATTAAAATGTATGCAATTTCTGAGTAATTTCGATATTAAACTTATGCGTGTTTGAAGTGAAAATTCATTTTTGATTTCTGCACGATTCTATTGACGTCAATTTTGATTTCGATTTATGTGAAATTAAATTTATGCAATCGTTGAGTAATTCGACATTTGATTTATGCGAATTTTGAGTCATTCCGTTTTTGATTACTGCAATTTTCAATTTATTTATTTATTTATATACGCAATTTTCACATTGGACTTATAATGTGGTTTTTATTTATGCGAAGGAATTATGCGGTTCTCGTTTTATGCGTTTTTCGGTTCATTGGCCTAGACAGTATATTCTCATAAACGACTGTTGACGTTCAATTCCCAGCTCTTACTCACAAATGAAGCTAATACAAAGAGTATAATGATCTATAGGGTGTCACAAAAGTCACTATGCAAAGTTACAGCACAATGTAATACCTATATTTTGTACATGTTGTATGATGGTATTCTTAAAAACATTGAATTTCGCCAAATTAGTACGAACCCCCTGTATATTAATGCAACGTGTTCTATAATGACACATTTTTATAAATGTGTCAAATTTATGTGTTGGAATGCATGACTCCTGTAAAGAACCTTGGAACATTAAAAAAACTGTTATAACAGTTTTTCAAACAATTTATAATGCTATGGAAGGGGGTTCAAGTGAAATATATAGTTTTATATAAAATGCAATGATGTTGTTTTACGGGTTTTTATAATTTCTTCGTGATTCGGTTTATTGCAAGTCGTGTCTTGAATTGTCATGAATCGCAAGTATCTTATACTGTATGGCATTCCAAAAAGGTTGTTTTTGTGAACAACGAGGTAGCTGGGATCTTGTCGGAGAGTCCAATTACGTGGACATTAATGAGCGATATAAAGTTGTTTTTTTTTGTGGTGGTGTAATATACAGGGTGTTTTTAAAATAAATTACCTATGTGTTTCACGCTATTGCGTCATTGCATTGTGTAGGGACATCATTATACGCGTATAATATACTATATACATGGAGGGTTTTTCTTTGGTGAGGTAACATACAGTGTGTCTTTAAAGTCACTATGTATTTAGAAAATAAAGGGAATTTTATATAATTGTTTATAAGGTCATCATTGTACACGTATATTTATAGAAAATGAAGATACTGTATTTACATTATCTTCAATTTTATAGGCCCTTCAATTACGTTGCGGTTTTTTTCATCTGTTAATTATTTTGTATCTACGTAGTGTTGTCATTCAAACATTTGTTTTGAAATTTAGCTTAAATTGACTGTTTTTATATATAATTATTTTGTAACTTATTGATAGTTTGATGCTCACTGTATATGGACGGAAGTTCTTATTTGATTTTCTAGTTCATATTTTCTGCGTGACAGATGAATTTAGACGGATAAACAACATTATTCTTCGTTCTGTTGCGTAATATGCCATTAAGCTTTTTTTATTATTATTATTTAAAAAGATTTCTTTTTGGCCGTGTATAACCGTGTATACTGGATAATTATAGCTATAGTAGCTAAAGAAAGAATGGCGTCCATGCTGGATGGCAATGAAGGTCGGGCAGTGGGTGGGTAACTGTTTTCGAACGTGTTGGCGGATGGCGTACTTTACTTCCGTAGAAGTAGACATTAGCTTTGCCTCTTTCTTTTTCTTCTTCAACTTCTTTTTCTTCTACGTCTTCTTCATCTGCTTCTTTGCAGACGTCCTTCTTCAAGGCAATGCAGCGTGGGCGTTGATGTTTTAGTAGGGAGGTGGAGGAAGCACCGTTGCCCCGCAGTCTGAAAGCACTTCATAAACGAAGTCGTCAATGGCGTGGGCGACATCGGATGGATATTTTGCATTCACACTGTGTTTAT
>JAQIWH010008044.1:0-10701 GCA_034695005.1 Cryptops parisi | reverse complement strand
GACTTTCCCTGACTTTTTCAAGGTCTACCCTAAATTCCCTGACTTTCCAGGTTTTTCCAGGTCGTGGGAACCCTGATATTGTTCTTTTCGAGGATGTTGTTTGTTTAGTATGGGTTCCCTTGTGCGTTAGGTATATTTTTACTTATTTTCACAAAAACATTTTTCCACGGACAGATGGAGAGTGAGCATGTTGCCCGTTACATAGTTTGATTGTATATATACAGTACCAACATGTCTCGTTTTCATAGGCTTTGCCATACTTTGATCGCCTGGATTACGTCTCTACCCTATCGTGTGAACAAGTGTATTGCCTGGCTGTGGAAAAGCTTCTCAACATTGAAGTTCCCCGAAGAGCTCGTTTCATTCGTGTTTTGTTCGGAGAAATTTGTCGCCTCCAAAACCATTGCATGTGCATCGGTACCCATGGGCTGGACATCGGTGCTTTGACACCGTTCTTTTGGCTGTTCGAAGAAAGAGAAAAAATGTTCGAGTTCTGTGAACGAGCCAGTGGGGGCCGCATGCACTGTTCCTACTTTAGACCAGGAGGCGTCGCATTAGATTTGCCACTTGGACTTTTGGACGACATTTACGAGTTCATTGAGAAGTTCCCACAACGAATAGATGAGGTAGAAGATCTTTTGACTAGCAACCGCATCTGGAAGACGAGAACTATAGATGTTGGAGTAGTTTCATCTGAAGACGCTCTGAATTACGGTTTCAGTGGCGTCATGCTACGAGGCTCTGGAATCAAATGGGACTTGCGCAAAACTCAACCTTATGACGCTTACGATGAGGTACTTTTCACTTATCCAAATATAGATTTCTCAACTACATATTTCACACGTCTGCCCGTAACTTGAACAGGTCGAGTTTGATGTACCTGTAGGTCGAAGAGGCGACACTTATGATCGCTATCTGATTCGTATGGAAGAGATGCGCCAAAGCCTGAGAATCATATTACAGTGCCTGAATCTCATGCCACCCGGAGAAGTCAAAATCGATGACAACAAGATTTCTCCACCTTCCCGCGTAGAAATGAAGGAGTCAATGGAGGCACTCATTCACCATTTTAAGCTCTATACTGAAGGTATATTCAGCATAAGAGCATTCTTCCATAACATGAACCCTGAATGAAACTGACAATTTAGCTTAATGATTAGGTTTTCAGGTTCCGCCCGGATCAACTTACACAGCCATCGAAGCTCCGAAAGGTGAAATGGGAGTGTATCTCATCTCGGATGGCAGCAGCAGGCCATATCGTTGTAAGATAAAAGCACCAGGCTTTGCACATTTGGCAGCAATGGACATGTTATCCCGTAATCACATGTTAGCTGATGCAGTTGCAATCATTGGAACTCTCGATGTTGTGTTTGGAGAAATTGACAGATAAACTTCTTCAATGAACAATCGTCACATTTGAGATTATGTTTTCAAATAGTTTGCAAATTTGAACCGCTCTTGTTGTATTACATCAAAATTACAAAATGCAATTGAAAATTATCAGTTTAGACTTAGCTTACATTCACTTCAATCATTAATATAATTAATTATAATTAATAGGCCTACAAGACAAAGTCACATTAGGTTGGTTGCATGTAGTAGTAGCTGACTTTGTCTTGTAGTAGCTTAAGTTGCAAAATTAACTGATTTAAAGTTAAAGTTTTTTGTTATTGTAATGTCTTACCAATTAAGAAACTGTTGTGAAAAGTCAGTACTTTCCTGTTATAGCCGGGGCGAGTCTGAGTTGCTATTTGCTTGTAGGCCTACTTAGTTATGTGTTTATTGTGCAGGTTAGGTTAAGAAAACAACAATATCATACGTTTCTTTGCTTTTCCTAACCTTAACTGCAAAATAAACCCATATAGAATAAACCAAATACAAAGCAAATATCAACATCAGACTCGCCCCGGCTAAAACAGGAAAGTACCGAAAAGTCGATTACATTAGTGAGTCTAATATTCAACTGCTGTATCAACTGAATAAATGTACAGATTCAGGGCATTACAATACAGTGAAAGCAGTGTTATCAAGCACACTTATTGATAACAATCTATATTTGTCAGAACTTTCTAAATATTCCTCATGTATGGTTCACCAGTACACTAGGCCCCCATAAGACCTAGGGTGCAGAATCCTGTCCTGTTGAAGTGCAAATCACCGAAAGTGAAAAAGCTACACATATGATCATAGAGACGAAGTCAGGTTAGTAATAAAACAGAAGTATGTAATGGGTATAGAAGCCGGATTAGATTAATCAATTACACACATGTTTCATATGATTTTGTTTGTTTTTCTCTAACCTAACCCGGACTTGAACTTTCGCTAATCCCATCTACTGAACTTTCGCTTTCGATGTCGTCATTTGATTACCTAAAGTGCATGTTTGCCGCAGTACTTTAATATTACTGTAGTATTAAAACAACACGACGAAAACATGCAGCACATTTACATGTAGCTCTGTGTTTACGTCGCTGTTAGGATTTTTGTTTATAATGAAATCAAACAACGTTTGCATTTCAAACATAAAATATATAATACACACTTTAAGAAACATGTAATACACTTCGAAAAACTCACTAAATTCATCATATGATACTTACCATTCTTTTAAAGCCATCTTAAACGTCAAAGACGAAGAAACACACTACAGAAATAATTTTCAAATTTGCAAATGGCGGAAAATTGTTCATTGGTTGCTAAGCAACCATCACGTGATTCAATTTACTGTAAACTATTAAAACATTAACTAACAAATTAAAAATAACGAAAACATAAAAGTATATTTTAAAATATGAATGGTACAATATTAAAATTGAAACTCCGGTAATACAACGTACATATAAAATGCTTCTTAGATAGTTAATGCTTTTCAGTGCATGTTATGGGACATGTTAAGAAACGTCACTTCTGGCCATTACATTCAAAACTATTTTGTTTACAAATAAAATAAAAAATATAAAAATAAAAAATGGTTTTAAACAAAATTATGAAACAAATCAAACTATATTTTTTTGTGTGAAATACATCATTACAACAAATATTGAAAACTATTACTGCTGTAATGACGTCACCTAACCTCAATGGGCACCCAATAACATATCTAGTTATAGCATTTTGAATCGACGTTTTCAGTAAAATATTTTGCTGACCTCATAAATATAACACTGATACTACAAAGAAATAACAAATGTCTGTGATCACTCAAATAGCAGTACAGTGACATTCTATTGAACGTCAGTTAAGTTAATAACAAATTTAGACAAGCTGGTTGACAACCTGAGTTTGTTCAGCAGTGCACTATTATACATGAACAACTGTTTGACAGTTCAACACATGTCCACAAAAAAACAACTAACATTATAATGTTTTCTGAAAATTTAGACGAATCTAATTATGCTGTCAACGATACCAGCATCGAGGAATCCGAATGGTTTGATCAAGAAAAGACCATAAAGAAACAAACTGTTAAACATGGCAGAGGTCTGAAATGTCCACGACACAACAGTTACTGTACAATTGTCATTGAAAAACTTCGAGGACCTTTCTTGGACTGCATCAGTTTGGGTTTCGGCGTTGGCAAGGATGCAGAAGTCGTCATTGACGAGTGCGACTCGTGCATTGGAAGAGTCGTGGAGAAAGTACTGTTCGCCATGCGAAGTCGGGAAGTTTGTAAAATAACATGCACTGTGCCGCTCAAGGAGTTGATGGAAGATGCAACTCATGCATTCCGCCAAGAAGAAATTGATGCTCAAGAAAGCGAAACGCTGTCGTACGAGTTCGAACTGGAATTGGTCGCTTTCAAGCCACAGCCTGACATGCATCGAGTTAGCGACGTCGAGAAATACGAGAAAGCGTTGGGTCACAAGTTTAAGGGCGTAGAAATTTTCAAGACGGGTAAACCAAGGAAGGCCTTTTACAGGTTCAGCAAAGCTGCCAAGTACCTGATTTTCATCGCCTCCGAGGATGCCGAAGAGGCGCTGAAGAAACAGTGCAACGATCTTTTATCGAATTGCTATCTGAACATGGCTGCATGTCAACTTGAAACAGAGCTGTACGAATTGGTGATAGTGAACTGTACCTCTTCTTTGCAGTTGGACGGACGCTGTATCAAAGCATTGTTTCGACGTGCCTTGGCTAATTTCAAACTCAACAACTTAACAAATGCCAAAGACGACCTGAACAAGTTGCTCCAACTCGAACCAACGAACACTGCAGCTAAATCTCAATTGGAAAAAGTTCAGGAAGCGGAACAAGAACTGAACCAATACTATGCCAAGCAAATGAAGAAATTGTTTGTTTGATATCATTGCTCATTAAATAGCTGTGTCTATCTTTGGTTACTTACCTACAAAAATTAAATGCACCATATCTCAAAATTTAATTACAGCCTTTTTATATCTTTCAACAATCAAATTTGAAATATATATATATAAAATATAAAAATGTATACTTTGTGTGGACTGAATTGTTTTCATTACAAAGAATTACAGGTGATAACCACATTCGGATCCATTGGCCAAATTACTATGGAGTACTGTACCTAAATCATGTCGTCGTCTAAATTCTGCTATTCGTTCAGTTGATTTGCGCTATAACCTGACATTCAAAAATATTATCTGGTTATACAAGGTGTTCCAGAAGTCTTCATCCTATTTGATTTTATTATAACTTTCTATTCGTAAGTTTTCTTTCACATTATTAAAAGAAAAGCAACTCAAAAGTTTTTTAACAATGAAAGTTTACCAAGTTTTGCCCTCCATTATTTTAAGCCAATGAAGTTTAAAATAAAGATTGCATTTTGTTGTTGTAAAAATACACCAAGCTAATTAGTGTATTTAAAAAAACAAGCAAAATTTGGTTGAACCTTATTTTTCACTTCAAGTATTTCTGGTTCTCGTAAATTAAATTTAAATAAAATGAAAGTTTACCAAACGTTGGCCCCACCTTTTTTTTTCAAACGTAAAGTTAAAACTAAAAGTTGAACAAAATTTTGCTTGTTTTTTTTTTGTGTAAAAATAACACAAATAAGGTGGATAATAATTTTGATGACATGCTTTTGGAGTCTAAAATCAACGATATCAAATATAGCCTTGATAATAATAACCACTGTTTTAATTTTTTCCTCTCGCCAGTCCTAGAAAAAGGACCCTTACGACCCAGTTATTATAAAAAATCTCAATGCGAAAAACTCACCTTTTTTAATAATGTGAAAGAAAATGGCAAAAATTAATAATAATAAAAAGTTATAATAAAAACAAATGAGGTGGTGGATTATGAAACACCCAGTACACAAATGACAGCAAGAAATTATATTTCCTGCGAATCTGCAATAATTCGCCGTTGAATCATTCACCATATATCTACATCAAGTACCCGCTACCACTTTTCGAGTAGATAAAATTGTGCAACGGAAAGGAAAATATTGGTTGTGATACTTCTTTATATAAATATAGTCCATATATACATTCATATTTATAAAAATGAAGAATATACTTTATGTAACGAGGTTTCTAACAATACATGGCAAATCCCATTGAAAAACAAATACTTGTCTCCACTTCGTTTTTTATAGTAGTGAAAAAATGAAAACAATTGAAGAGGCTACCAATGCATACATGAAGAATGCACACTAAGATATTTTGACTACAAAAAGTTGTAAAACTTCGTTCTCTATTTTATTTTTAATCCCCCTTTTTTTTTTATTTATTAATTATTATTTTTTGATCATTAATAGATGGAATCCCATTGGGATCACTGGTTGTATAAAATAGGTTTCTTCGTCCATCTTTCTCATTTTTTTTATTAAGTGGGATGAATGATTATGACTGTACAAAATATGCATTTTATAATGATGGATAATAACAAATCCATCTCAATGCAAAGTGAAACTGAAAAACAAAAAATAAAATACTGTGAAACGATGGGTTTAATCTATGAGGGCAAAAAAAAAATAATAGAGTTCAATAATTATGATGAAATTAAAAAATAAAAAGGCCATGCAACGAAATGAACAAACACGCACTTTTTTGAGATGAACCTGAAGTGGAACACAATAGTATTAATCAGGGGGGGGGGGTATTCAACAGCATTAATAAATACAAATGTACAAGTGTGGACACTTGACAACATTCAGCTTCACTAAAAAAAACAAAACAATATTTTTGTTATCTTTTTTGAAAAATAATAATAATAATAAATGAGAAGCAATAAATTAAAACATAGAAAAGAAATATAAACCCAAAAACGATTTTTCAAAATGGTCTTCGAACACGTAACTTTTTAACGAATATCTGTTTCAATTTTATTTTTTTGTTGTTATATATAGCTTTTTTTTAAAAAAAAAAAATTTTCGTTTTAATAATCAACACCGTGGTCCGTTTCGAACAACAAAACCCCACAAGTTGATTTCTGTACAAGCTGAGAATTCTCAATGGAAAAAAATAATAATAATAATAATAATAATAAATGACAATGAAAAAATTTATGCGTATTTATGTTCAGCTGCTGCCTCCACAAATTTCTAATATCACTTTTTTTTTCTTTAAACAAAAATGTTAGAAAAAAAAATTGTGAAAAAACAAACAAAAAGTTAGAAAAAAAATTGCATTTATAACAATAATTAATAATGATAATAATAATAATAATAAAAATCCATAAGCAACGTACAAAATTTCCAAAAATTTCATTTTCAGTCTCAACAAAAAATTACGATAATTACCGAAAAATACAAAAAAAAACATTTTTTGTGACTTTTTTTCTAGGTTACGAATATATCTTTTATACATATATTTATAATTTTTTTTTTTAATTAACAAAATTGTACAAAATAATAATAATAAAAAAAAAACATTAATTACATGTACAATCCATTGCCTGCTATAACACTATTTTAATAAATACCAAAGAACCCCCCACAAAAGGCAGCAACTGTAAAAATTAAATGAAACAAAAATAATAACCTTATGCATGAATTAAAATGCACATTTCATGACGATATAACCAAAAAAATTTATGAAGGCAAATAAAAAAAATAATAACCAAGAAGGGGAGAGAAAAAATCAAATGATAAAAATGAAACAAAAAACACAAATAATTTGATGAAGCAACTTCAAAAGTGTGACAGATGAAACAAACTTGTCACGACTGATGATAAATTATGTCCTATATTTACATCAGCAGCAACCACAACGTTAACACATCGTCATCTTCCTTGCGCCGAGGCAAAACGTTTCACCTTTTTCTTCTTCTTCTTCTTCTTCTTCTTGATTCACGAGAGAAAAAATCACGTTGCAAATATCACACGCTTCGCTTGTTTGTATTATTATTATTATTTTTTTTGGTTGCTCGTTTTAATAATAGATGACGTCTTGCACATCTTTTCACTCAAACATTTTCTCTTTGTCACATGTGTTTTAATAATTTTTTTGTTTTGTTTTGTTATTTTTTTTTTTTATACTTTTAAATACTTTCTTCATTTGTAGTCAGGATCACTATCACTACAACTATCTTCGGACTCTAAAAATTTTCGCCGTTTCTTTCTAGGCTTCTTTTTAGGTTTGTCTTTTATTTTAGGTGTCCTTGATTTTGATCTAGATTTAAGAGGAGTCACTGCACTTCGCACTCTCGGTGAATTAGAACCATCCTGTTGACGAGAGAACCATTTGTCACAATCAAAATTAACAACGTAACACCACATTCACACCAAGAATCATAAAAATCTAAAACATAAAGCACAACATGAAATGGATATTTGTACAGTGGAACCGCACTATTCATACACAGTCCTTTCCAGGAGGCTGGTCGAATAGCGATTTGCACGAATGGCGAATTAATTTTCCCCCTAGGAAATGTTAATTGGATTTCAATGCATTTTAAGGAATAATGACGTAACTGGATATATGCCATTATTTCCACCCTACTCCTCAATTGCAAACCCTTAACTTGACGTGTCAATTTCTTGAAATTGACGAGACATTGATCCCTCAAAATTTAACAGAATGTTGCAAACTACGTCTGTGTCATATTTCATTTTACTGGGATGTCAGAAAGTGAATCAAACAAACATCAAATAAAAGGTTATAAAAAGAAGAAAACTCGTTTTTGTTGTCACTCACCTTATGTCCTCCGGGAGAAATAAGTGCAGATTTATTTTTATCATTGTCATCCATCTCGCTCGCCATCGATGCATCCATGCAGGCACTGCTATCAGCATCAACATCTTTTGATCTGTTATGTGAAGACGTGGACTTTGCTGGAGTTTTGATATCTTCTTCATCCTCATCCTCTCCCTGGTCAATGCTTAGCATCAATTCCTTAAACTGACAACAACACAAAAGTCAAACCAACTAAACTTTAAAAACAAAAAAATATATTAAAACTCAACACATCAAAATTAATGTTGTACATACATCCAAATACTGGCGAATGAGATCCCTTCGCGCATCTTCGTTCAACTCTGGAGGAGGAGTTCCTTCCTTCAAAGACTCCAAAATGGCTTTTGGAGTGAATTTGGCCCCGGTCTTTCGGTTGAGACATTTCTCATACACTTTAGCAGCTTCAGCTGGCGAATACTGATGAATTTTCCTACAGTTGACAATTTTTATTTTTTTTAAAAACACAGTACATAATTGCGTCAATAACTTGTGGGGGAGGGGAGACAACCAAACAACTTACCCATCTGAAAAGCAGTACATTTCTTTTAAATGCTGTTTCAACATAAGTAGTAAAAGACATCCTTGGGATGCAACAATGCAGTTTTGCAATGCTGAAGTATCTTCAGGCAATCGATCTACAATTTTAAATAAACAATTATTACACAACACCGTGAAACGACTCAATGATTAAAAAAAATAAATCATTGAAAATAAGGCTATTCTCACTCATGAGTGTCTCAAGATCGTCATCATCGTCGTCGTCATCAATGGCAGTAATGGACTCATTTTTCCCTTGATTATCTACAGTTGGAAGAGGCACTAACCCCTGTTACCAAACAAAAATTCAACGCATGAGAAAAAAATTATAAACAGAAAGTAAACAATGTAATGGTAAACAAAAATGTTGACAAATATAAATAACAAGCAAATAAAAAATGAGATACGAAGTAAATAAATATAGATTTACTTAGTATCTAATTTTTCATTAAAGTCAAGTAAAGTGAATCAAGGGTTCCTTGTATAAAAAAAAAAAATATGGAGACCCTTTTACATATGTGACTTTCACCCTGTGTTATCTCAAAAAAAGAAAGATTTCGGGACCCATATTTATATGGACTTTTCACTCTACGATGCAGCAATTTTGGCATCAGTTGTTATAATATGTCTAGATCTTTCAAGAACACCCTGTATATTGTGCAGTGATCAATTGACACTTAATACTTTAAAAAAAACCAGTAACTAGCAGTTGTGCCAGTAAAAGAAGTTCGTGTTATAATCTCTCATCTACAACGTATCCACCAAAAAATGTAACCCCAGTGCAAAAAAGAAAACCAACTGTACCATTGAAATTAAAAGCACCAAAGCAGATAGAAATTAACATTAATTACAACTGGTTATTAAAAGTAATTGCTACATATCGGACCCTTCATATCCGTCATACTTCTTCGTTGGTTTTTAGTCATTAATTACATTTAACACAATTATTTACAAACTTGTCTTATGTTTCATTAACAACAGATATCATAGATCCAGTGTGAAAAACAAAACTGGGCGCATTCATAAACAACATCTCAGATCAAATACAGCATCTTCATGTTCACAATAGCATAGGCTTTGTTGCCAACACCAAGATTATATGCATTTATAAACACACTATCACAGAATAAAAACTTGTCATAATCACATGTTTTGACCACGCTTTTATTTTTCTCATAAGGTGTTTTTCCGTACTAGCAAAACAGACAACCAAGCCAAACCCAATGTCCAAATGCAGATTACAAATTTTGAATATCTCATTTCCTGCAAATTTCATTAATATGTGTTACAGGTGATATATATAGAATCCAGATATTGTATACGATGCCTGGAATAACATCTTGTATACAACTATTTAGGTTAGTTAAAGTTAAGTATTTTCTGTGGAAAAAAAAATATCCAAATTTAAACCTGACCAGGATTTTTGTTTAACATACTTATTCTTCATACATTGCCTAAACAAGGTTAGCGATTCTATAGACCGCTTAGATTCTACATATTGCCGGTAACATATGCATATAAATCTTAGCCGATTGCAAAATCTTATACCTAGGTCAATGCAGCACAAAACACCACCTCAATAAATTAAAACTACCAATAAGATTCATGAAACAAAAGTTATACCAACAGTGCAACATAATTTAAAATAATGTTTGTATTACATTGCACTAGCTAGAACAACTTATTAACTTTGCTTTGAAATCTGAACACAATTTTTCCAAACACTTCTCGTTTCTCAATAACGTACCTCTGAGTTTTGACGATCTGTAATCACTGACTTAGATGCTGATGTTAGCTGAGATGTAACCGAAAAATAAAATAAAAAAGTGATACATGAAAACAAAAATAATGAACTAAAAAAAAATAATCAACCCTTTAACTACCATATAACCATATGGTTACAGAATAATAACAGAAGTCGTTAAAGAATTAAATGGAAAAAAAAAAGCTGCAAATAATAAACATTCAGTACAAGGCATCTCTCGGTTTACAAACGTCCGATTTACAAAGA
>JAQIWH010008043.1:0-10703 GCA_034695005.1 Cryptops parisi | reverse complement strand
TTAGTTCAAATTGTTTAATTTCAAAACTTTTCACGAAATCAAGCAGATCTCAGTGAGATAAGCACGTTTGCATGTCACGTTTTCCATAACAAAGCGAATTTAGTTCAAGTCGTTTAATTTCAAAACTTTTCACAAAGTTTAGCAGATCTAAGTGATATAAGCACGTTTGCATTTCAAGTTTTGCATAACAAAGCAGAATTAGTTAAAATTGTTTAATTTCATAACTTTTCATAAAGTTTAGCAGATCTCAGTAAAATAAGCACGTTTGCTTGTCAAGTTCTGCGTTACAAAACGATTTAAATTCAAATTGTTTAATTTCAAAACTTTTCAAGAAATCAAGCAGATCACAATTAGATAACTCGTATGCATGTCAAATTCTGCATAACATTGCAAATTTAGTTCAAGTTGTTAAATTTCAAAATTTTTTACAAAATGAAGCAAATTTCATAGAGATAAGCACGTTTGCATGTTAATTTCTGCATAACAAAGCAAATATAGTTTAAATTGTGTAATTTCAAACTTTTTCATAATATCTAGCACATATCAATGAGATAAACACGTTTGCATGTCAAGTTCTGCATAACAAATCGAATTTAGTTCAAATTGTTTAATTTCAAAACTTTTCACAAAACCAAGCAGATCTCAGTGAGATAAGCACGTTTGCATGTCAAGTTCTGCATAACAAAGCAAAATTAGTTCAAATTGTTTAATTTTAAAACTTTTAATGAAATCTAGCACTTATCAGTGAGATATGAACGTTTGCATGTCAAGTTCTGCATACCAAATCGAATTTATTTCCAATTGTTTAATTTCAAAACTTTTCACGAAATCAAACAGATCTCAGTGAAACCAGCACGTTTTTAAGTCAAGTTCTGCATAACATAGCAAATTTAGTTCAAATTGTTTAATTTCAAAATGTTTACGAAATAAAGCAGATTTCATAGAGATAAGAACGTTCGCCTGTCAAATTTTGCATAACGAAGCAACTTTAGTTCAAATTGTTTAATTTCAAAACTTTTCACGAAATCAAGCAGATCTCAGTGAGATAAGCACGTTTGCATGTCAAGTTCTGCAAAACAAAGCAAATTTAGTACCAATTAAACTCGTTGTATGAGGTTCTGTAAATTTAATGATCCTACCTGGAGAACGTGATGAAAAATTGAAGTAGATCTAGCTTTGGCTGCTGAGAAAAGGCAATCTGGAATTAAACAAAGAGTATTTCAACCTTTCAAAAAAGCCAAAATTCATCAACTTGTTTACCTTGAAGGAAATTTTTTTAAAAAAAAGGAGGAAAAAAAAACTTATAGAAATAATTTATAGCTTTTTAATTCAATTCCTCACCTGTATCCACATAGGAGGATGAAAGTTATACACATAGACATAGAAAGTCGTGTTTTCTTCCGAGCCAAATGAGTACTCGGAATGTGAAAATTTTGTTTTAAAGTTGGAGCATAGCTGCCCATCATAAATCAATCTTTCTGGCTTTGAAGCTAAAAAACATGTTACAAATAGTATGAATAAAAATACACAAAAACAAAGCATATTTCTCCATTATAGCTTCAGTTTTCTTGAGAAAGAACAAAACAACTCTTAATACACATTACCTGTTTTCACTGAAATGTTGATAGAGACGGGAAGAGAAAAGATGATAGAAAAATCTGCATCGGTGTCATGCTTTGTCGGAGTATTTTTAAAGTTAATTTGGTTATAGTGTTTATCATCAGGCTTAGAAAGATTAAAAGTAAATTGAAAATCAATCGTCAGATCATCTGAAAAAATATTTCAAACCAAACATTAGACACTGGAGACATGTGTTTTAGTTTCATACATCAAAATGTTGGTTACATTTGTGAACAATGTTGTGAACGTTATATAAAGCAAGTGTAACCATTTTCATGTATAAAAATAACAATCAACCATCAAAATCAACTTCGGATTCCAAACCTTTGTTTGGAATCTGAAGAGGTGACTGCCTTAACCACAAGGCCACCACAGAACCTTAAATGTGCAGTAGACTATATACTAGTACTGTACTTATCTTAAAATCTAGTGTTATTGTCTGTCAACAAACAAACAAGCAACGAATTTCAACTTTGTTAAATATTCACTTACAAAAGCATGTTCCTCCGTCACGTGGATCACCAAAATAGTGGCTTTGCTCATCACATCTAAAACAATGTTAGCAAAATAATGTGTAGCCTGCAGACTATATTACATTAATTCACGTCACTTATCAAAAAATTAACATTAACATAGGCATAACAAATACCTATCACAGTGATTCCCAGTAATGCCTTTAGTCGTACAGAAACATTTGCCCGTTTCACGATGGCACGTTGTACTGTGATGGTTGCAATCACATGCTAAAAGTCCAATTAATTTACAATGAACGCAAACAAAAAAATGGTGTGGATGAAAAATTCCTAACACATTAGTATAAATATAATTTCAAATGGGTGGTTCTACATACTGTATACATTTATGATAAAATGAATTACCCGTGCAGTTTCCTCCATTAGTGGGATCACCATAAAATCCATTGATGCAATATTCACAGTGAGATCCATCGGTCAAATCCGAGCAATTTATACAAACATCAGAGTCATCGAGACACTGACTGTGCCCATTGCACTGGCATTCTAATAACGATTCCACCACATAAAATAAGAATGGAAACAATACAAATGATAAACGCCTGACATTTTTAAAGAAATTCATACTTGGACATTCAGTGAAAAACCAATGCAGATAGGGACAATATTTGTAATCAACAAAAGATCCGCTTCGGTTCGTATGAATAGGACCTTTGCTTCCACCTTCTAAACAGTAGCCTAAACCTGTTCCACTTGCATCGTCACACCATCCACACATTGGATTCTCTTGACATTTTTCGCATGTTTTAATTTCTGAACAAGTGTGAGCTATTGGTTGTAAAAAAATAAAGCAATGCATATCATAAACAAGGTAGAACAAAAAATGACATTAACAAGATTATAATTGGTTTGTATAATTAATAAAGCATAGTCAAATATAACTCTCAAGTGTCAAGAAAGCACATATCAAGTGTAAAAGTTATGTATGACACTTCAGTATATTAAACAATTTTGTTTGAATAACAAATCTAACATTAGTTACCTGGACATTTGTTTAGCTGTGTAGTCCATTCCATGCACTGACCATAAGGAAATGAAGATACGTAAGCGTTGGATTCGACACAGCGTTTTGTAATTCCACACCATATACAAGGACCGTTAGTACAATTTTCACAGCTAGTACGCTGACTGCATGGCAGAGAACACTGCTGACTGATGACCGAGTCGATCAGTGCAGTATCGGTTTGGTTGCCTTCGAAAGAGAGAACTACATATCATTAGCACTCGATTAGTTTTGTTTTGTCGACGAGTAGTGCAGTTTAATTTTCTTGTCAATGTACAGGGTGTCCACGATGTAATGCCCTAGTGTTGCCCTATCTTCACAAAGTACGGAACAGAGGTGTATTACTTATTTACAAATTTCGATCATATGTCACATGAAATTTAATAAAAAAAATATTCTATGTGAGCTCCACCTCTGTATCCATACACAATACGAAACTCCTTCTGTACAAGGCTTTAAGCATTGCCATGCAGCAACTCGCATCTCCTTGTAGATGACACACTTTTTGCGCTGAATGACAACAGTGCCTCTACGACAGCTCGTAAAGTAGGCTAACAATTTAGACAAAACTCTGAACTCCTGTAGTACATTGGAGACGCTTCAAACATGATAAAAGTAGCTTCTGCCTTTTTTGTAAATGCATTCCAAAATTAGGGCATTATGGCATAAACATCCTGTATTTTACAAAGTATTGTTGTAAAAAATTGAATATACTCAGAAACAGTACATGATTATTCTTCTCAGTTCAGTTTAAAATGTGAAAAACTAGATACCTTTCCAAACGTTCGGATAACATTCTTTATCTGCTTCCCACGAACAATTGCCAAGAACTTGACAAGCTTGGCAGTTGTGAAGACGACTGCAACGCGTTCCGAAACCAGAGTCACACATTGATGGCTTAGTTATTGGCTGTAAACAAATTAAAATAATTTAAATACGAAACCTTTCAAAAATCCATTTCACCAATACTAACTATTAAGCTTTCATTAATATCATAATACCGGTTTTATTCAATAATAACAGTGATTATTAATTCAAATGTAGGTTTATTTCTGTGGTTATAATTCGAGGGCAGTTATTAGTTATTTATTTCAATCAGGCACCTGCAGCGTAACAGCAATTCTGCCAGGAATCGTGAAAGAACTACAGGTACACAATTGTAGCACTGCTATGGCTCGTGTTCGTACACTTGTAGCATACTACGTGATACTTTAAAAAATCAAACTCTTATGCCACATGAAACGGGTTTACGCTCGAGTAACTATTGCAGGTTATGGTATTGTGTGTCTGTATCAATCATTTGCCATACCTACCGTATGCAGCATGGTAGTACCTAACATAAACAGTACAGGTAGTACCTAAGATAACTTTGCACATTAAATCTGCCCTTTTTTGGCAATAATCCCGAATAGCTGGGGCTGTTATTTGAGGGCAGTTATTATTGCATAGCATATGTAGGGTTTTTCTTGCAGTTATTATTCGAATAAAACCGATATTTGCAATAAAATTTACATTCTCTGTTGGCACACCCACCCCCTCCCAAAAATAATTTCTACAAGTGCACATTTGCAAACAAAGCTGGCATCGTGCAAAGAGTTCCAAAATGCAGTCAAAATGCTTATCGTACCGTTATCACACTCGGAGTTATTGAAACAAGGGTTAATCCATTGCTGACAAGCCCAAAAAACTTCTAGAACAATTGCAATATATCAAATTGTAAATTTTGTCAGTATAAAATTTGGTCCTAACTAAGCAGGCAACTAAATTTGGCATAAAAAATACATAAAATGATTAACAATACCTGAGAGCTCTCTTTGCATGTATTATGAGAACAGAAGTTTCCACACCAAATACAGCTGTAACTCGTATGCAGACATGATGAGCAAGATGTTATCGTCTCGCATAAATTAGTTTCTGAGTGCAGAAAAATGAATTGTGACTAAACCACTCATTATACGAAAAATGGCTGAAACCTATCTTATGACAAGAAATAGATCTACATGTATATGAAAACACTACCTGACTTTCGTGGACAAAGCTCATGTATATTTCTGTCAAGAACGCTGTAATTTAGAGGTTCACATGTGGAGTTTATTTGGTTCCACATACATTTAATTCCAGCATGAGCTTCTATGCATGTGGTATTACTTGCATAACTGTCGCATGTTCCTAAGTTAGAAAACAAAAAAGCGCCTCAGAACTTCTGATTTTTCCTCATAATTTTTTTTTTTTAAGTCAAGATTTATTGAGTACCATGATATCAACAAGTCGTTGATACAGAGGTTGGACAAAATAATAGAAATACCACTGTAATTGTAACTTTTTATTTTTAATAACAGCTTGAAGAATATAATATCCTGGTCGAAGCAGGGCTTGTTAAATACTGATTAAGTTCTGCAGTGACCTTTGGATCTGAAGTTTTATGCTTTTTCGACACTATGTGCCTTAGCATTGTACGGTTTTCGCTGAGTTTTTTGCATTCGCTGGATGTTGTACTTTTGCCAGAGCTTATTATTTTCTTGATGCAGTCATGATCTTAAGCCTGGTCTAAACGTAACCTTTGGTTGTTGATTCTGCAGACTGCACAGATGAAACGGTACGTGTTGACAAGTTTGAACAATCGCATTAACTAAATGAGTAGCAATCTTATCTGTCAAACCGATCTCTTCATGCCAGTCTGACGAGAAAACGATACGTGTAGACCAGGCTTGAACAATTTTTGTTACTGATGCTCCAACCATTGGATCTCCTATAATCAGACGACTTTCAAAGTCTGAAAGGTGTTTCGGTATTGTTATTATTTACCCTTGAATTCTGACAAAAACTATAACAGTGTATTACTATAGCCTGTAAAACATCCAAAGAGGTTTTTCAGTAATCCGAGGTTTTGTATAGTTTTAATCCAGTAAACAAATTGAGCATGTGAAATCAGTAGCTGTTTTCGTTATTTTTGTCCAACCCCAGTACCAGGATTTGCATTACGACTAATGAGGCAAAGTATGTTCTGCAACTCGCAAACTAAGCATTCCGGACACAGGTTTATATGAACTGTTTTGCTTCTTTAGGTGTACCACCTTCAAAATTTTGCCAGGCAGTATTAAATCACCCTGTATATTAACTCTTAGAACTGAACATACAAGAGACTTGCACAGGCAAGTCTTGTACAGGTATGTACAATCAATTATGTACTTTCAGTTCATAAAAAAACAAAGTACATAATTTTCGATTTTTAACACTGAAATTTCTTAATATACAGTATGTCTCTGGACTTCACACCATCCAACTTTTTTGGCATATGAAGTCTCTATGATATTGATCATTCATGTAAATTTTCATTTTCATTGAACTTTGAGTTCAATGTGATTATAATAAAAATAACTACATAACAGCAAAAACAGTTATATAGGGTGTTCACAAACAAAGTATACAACTTTATGTTGTACCGGTTCAATCCGGCACAACATAATCTTGTGATTCTGGAATCACAAGATTCAGCCAAATGCCGATTTTGATACAACCGGGATAAACGGAGACTCGCTTCGCTCGTCTCAATCAATTTCGACTCAAATAAAATTTTAATCTATGTGAAACGTATTCGACTGCATCTTCCACGCTAGTCTTTATCTGTATTTTTTAACCCTTCTGTCACTGTGGGGTCATAATGACCCATTACTGACAAGCAAAACCATGAAAAAAACCTGTATTGTTTGAACAAATATCAGTATTGAAATAAAATTTATCAGCTATACCTGGTGTATATCTGATGATATCGTTCAGCATTCTGCCATTGAACCCACCAAAATAATAAATAGATCTGACAAATTGATAAAAAAAATGTTACACAAGCACATAGTAATGTAATAAGAAATTTATATGAAACATCAAGATATAAAATATTTTAACCAACCCATTATATTCCACGGATGAATGTCCAAATCGTGCCATATCTCTATACAAACTCGAAGGAGGATTCAACTCGTACCATAGATCACAAACTACAATAAAAAAATCGTAATTACCAAACATCGCTAAACTTCCCACTGTATAAACCCTTACACAGGCAATACTTTTTGAGAGGAATTGTGTCAGCACAATACACAGTGTACGCAGGTTTTTAAATCCCTTGGTGCTGAACAACTGGTTAAATTTTTAACACTGAAATTTCTTAATATACAGTATGTCTCTGGACTTCACACCATCCAACTTTTTTGGCATATGAAGTCTCTATGATATTGATCATTCATGTAAATTTTCATTTTCATCAGGATTGTCATTTTGATCCAATAATGTCAGTATTATTGGCTGAAAATTTACGATTCTAATTTGTAAAACATATGATTCTAGAATATATGATTTTAATTCTGAAAATAAAAAATATATGATTTTAATTTATAAACCTGTAACGAATTAGAATCATATTCATGTGAAAGTTCAATTTCATAGTTTGACCAAGAGTGTGTCTACTTAAACAACTTATTCATTTTACTTCGTTCATCATGTTATGACAATTTGGCTTCATATCGATTCACAATTCTATTGTAATTGAGAAAATGAAAGATCAAATGGTTTTCTGGATTAAGACGTTTTGTTTACAAAATTCATTTAGGGATGTAGGTCTTAATTAATGTGTTGTTAAACTGTTTGGTTTTTCTCTATCCTTAACCCACAAGTAGGGTTCCAAATGTCCAGTTTTGAACTGGACAGTCCAGTATTTGGATGAACTGTCCGGAAACATATGTAACCAATACTGCACATTTATACTGCCTGGTATTTCGGACGGTATATGTATAGTGGGTTTTTTGGCATTTGGAGGTTGTTGTCCGATCTTTCTTGAAAAGATATACTATATGGCAACCCTACCTACAGGTGGGGCCCTGTTCATTTCATCATCAAAGGAGACCAAGACATGATTTATATAACAAAAATAAAACGTGTTCTTAATTATTTTTCAAGATAAATGTAGATATTTAAATGCTATGTATACATAATGTAATTGCATGTGAATATAATGCGATAAAATTATGCAAAATTATATAAACATGACCGAGTGTTGTAGTCACTTCTAGTTACAAGGGTTAACGTAAATAAATTTTCAGTTTAAATATTCAAACAAATTATCATATAGTTCCCTAGCAGTTACTACAAGTGAGAATAAAAAATGGTCCAAACTTACTGATATCGTAGACTAAAAAATCGGTAGAATAACACTTTGCTCCCAAGTGCTGAGATGTATCGTTGTGTGTATTTCCACCAAAGACTAGCATCATGCCATTAAATATTGAGGCACTGTGCAAATAGCGTGGTGTTTTTCCTGGCGTCAACAAGTACCTTTACAGCAAAAAAATGAATAAATAAATAAATAAGAAAAAAATAAATATCAAAGCATATTTTCAAGAATATAGCAATTAATAAATAACTGAACATTAAAAAAAATTAAAGTCCTTACCATGTTTCTCCCTGCGGATCATACATATACAGTAGACTGGCTAATGTCTGCGAATTCGAACTGACTGAATGATAACCTCCGTGAACATAAATTTTATCAGTGAACTGGTCATACACGCTAGTATGCCCATAACCACCTTTCACTATGGCACCAGTTGCATTAACAAGTTTCCATTTATTATGACCTATAAATCACAATTTATGTTAAGCGGAAAGCTCTGGAATTTCACAATTTGCCAGTGAGGTGACCCGACAATACATACTTATGTTGTATTCTTGGACAGTACTCATGTACCCGTATATTGGACTGTGACCAAAGATGACTATCATTTTATCATTGATGATGTTAGCCGTGTGACCAACTGCTGCTAATGGAGGACAAGGACTTGTTTCACACACTTGATGATTTTCAATTAGCAACCATTTAAGTGTTACTAAGTTAAAGCTCCATAATTCGTCAGTGATAACACCCGTAGAAAAAACTCCTCCAAACATGTACACAGTATCCTGAAAACAATTTCAAAATGGCTCTTACAATCAACAGGTTTTGTTTGTGCTAGCTAGCTATTCGTATTAACGATTAAATCAGAACGTTTCAGTGACCACAAGTACAGTGAATGAAATACAAGCATACCCAACTAATATGGTGGACTGGGAACCAGACCACCACCGTAAAGCAAAAACAGCCCCGTAAACAAAGCAAAGCCTTTCATGTCAGTGAGCACGAAAGCCTAAAAACACATCAGTATCGTGTATTTACTGTATTATTACTAATATATGAAGTGTTTAATTGTAGCCATCAGTGTGAAGCCGAATGCACTCAATGTACTTATACACTGCAGTATGAAACAAACTTTGATAAACCATGCATGTGAAATTCACTTATCAGTTAACTAAGGAAACAATTAACCAAATGCAAACTGTAATCATGTTTTCTTTTTGGCATTGCATTAACATGATCATACTGACCTGATAGAGAATTAAACTGTGTCCATAACGCTGTTCAGGTTGCGGATCTATGTCACCAAGTGGTTTTATGTTATCCCACTCTAAACTGGTAAAGTTATACCTGCATAAATACAAACATTGTTGGTGTTTCATTTCCAGTGGTTAAACTTTAGTTTTCAGCTAGAATATTGTATTCAAGTGCTAAGATTACCAATGTTGATTACTAATATTACTAATGCTGACTGTCTTAAGTGAAACCGACATACAAGTACAGACTCTCCTCACTTAACAACCGGGTTACATTCCTACGATTAAGTCGTTAAGCGAATTGGTCAATAAGCGAGAAGCTTTTATATAAAGTAAGGAACATAAAAATGCAATCAGTGAAAATTATATACATAATGTACCAAACAAATCAAAGTTCACTCATAATCAAAAAAGACGTCTAGATAACATTTTTAGTCATCGAATCCTTCAAAGTGTGGTGGTTTCAGGTGATCAGTGCACAATAAAGTACACATTTATATAAAACTAGCTAATATAACCCTAGCTATTTATTTATATAAAAAAATAAATTCTAAACAATAAATAAATAAACAAACGTTCCCTCATCGGGAATCGAACTTGCTACCTTCAGCTTATGAACACCATCGCTCTAACCAGTCGACAACTCAACCTAACACATAATAATGCCTTCTATATAAGTTTCTAAATGTGATGTTTAGCCCTCCCCCCCATACTGAGGCTAAAAATTGGGAGATAAAAACCTAAACATTTTAACCCCCCGACATATGAAAGTAACCCTTCAGAGTTTGGTTTCAATCGATCGAGCGGTTTAGGAGCCTTATTAAACTGCACAAACTAATCGACCGTCTTTATAGTATAGACCAGCGGTTCCCAAACTGTGGTACATGTACCACTGGTGGTACATTAAGCTACCGTAGGTGGTACACAGAAGATACAATATATCAAAAATATATTTTCGAATAATTTACAACATATCAAAAATAAATTTTTGAATAGCTAAATTTTTTAACAAAGTTTAACTTCCATCTGATAACAATTTTCTCCAAACAACTTTACAGTTACAGATTTTGTCTTATTCTCCAATTATAATTGCATAATCTCGACTTTGCATCATGATATACTTTTTT
>JAQIWH010008042.1:0-10704 GCA_034695005.1 Cryptops parisi | reverse complement strand
TCAATGTATTCATTTCAAAAAGTCATTGTATACCCACGTTTTATTTAGTACATAGTCTTTTACACAACTTAACACCACTTTTGGGCGATTTTATTTTAAACTTTTGTTTATACTCATTTAGTGTTTGGTCCCCTTGGGACGTATGCTTGGAAATAAATAATAAAATAACATTCATCGGCAATAACAAACAACAATTAATCATGCGATTCACCTTGACGCGTTAAACAGAAGTCTGCGTTTATGCAACGTGACAAGTGGAGATTATCGATAATAACTCAGAAAAACGATTTCAAGCAATTAAGTAAATGGCCAACGAAAGAGACGTGGCGTTACTATATCGGCTAAAACGCAAAAAACGAGCTCCTATTAGATGATACACAGTCATCATAGCCAACTAGTACTTGGTGGAACTAACCAATTAGTTCCCATCAAAATTTTGCACTTGGGCTCATGTCACAAGAGAGTCCGCCTCCTCCAAGTTGAAGAAGCATAAAAGGTAGCAAACATCCCTATCAACTCAAATTTCATCAAACCCAAAAAAAACTCATCGTTCTTCACATGGCATCTTCAATGTCTATTGCTACTTCGACGGTGGTGGTTTTAAGCCTGTTGTTAGTGTTGTTAGCGCAATTCAGAGTTCAGGCACAATGTCCGAGTTCAAGCAATTGTAATGATGAGGCAAAACAACATGAAAAGAGAACGACCTGGTTCATGCTGGATGCGTTCTACATTATTGGCCAAATACTTCAGGTGAGTTACAAAAACTTCTCAGTCCGCGTTTTACTTAATTGTTTTAATTGAAGAGCTGCGGAAAATATAATGATAAGCCCTCATTTCCCCCAAAGCGATCAACAGAGAATCAATAGAATAATAATTCAGATGCAGAAACAAAATAAAACAACAAAAAGAACAAAATAACATAATTAAAATTATTTCATAAAATATGAGTACGTATATAAATTTCTGTGAAACATTTTAAGCAAATGACAGTTTACTACAAGTCAAATGACCACTGTAGTTTGTAGGTTATCAACTTTACATCTAAATTGGCCAGATGAAAATGACAACACGCAATATGATTTCACAGATATGTAGTACAGTTGAATCATTTTTAATAATTAATCCTTAGTGTGACTAGTGTTAAACCAACGTTAGTTATTTCCCTAACTGTGCGGTATTTGCAATGAAATTAAACGAATTTTGACGTTGAGCAAGATAAAACTCTTAACTCGTTACTCAGTGGATTTTTTTATGGAAATTACAGTACGGTTTGAACGTTATGTTCGGCGAACTAGAAACTGATACCAAATCTTGAAGAATCAATCTGTTTTATCACGGTGTTATTTCAACGTGGTATCCTGTATCGGAAGGTACAAACAAAATATGCTGCCCCAACGGTGAGAAAAAGTCACCAAAAAGTAACAACCGACAAAACAATTACATCATTACGCCGATATAAATCATTTTAAAAAATTATATGTTTATATTTAAATCAATCTTGTACATGTAAAGTGCGTAATAAATTGAATCTCAAAAACAAAAGATGTATTTTTATGTATGGAAAACATTAAATTAGTCTTTAATGTAACTTAATGTACAGGGTGTTTCAGAGTTCCTATTACACACTTCTAGGGTACGTAGGAGGGCTCGGAAAAGAACAACTTTTTCCCATGAAAAGTTTTCCCGGAACAAACGCATCATGTGTTACAGACGCCCGGAGATATGTCTAAAAGTTTATAATAGAAACTCTGAAACACCCTGTATACTGTATAACGCTATGTATCATACGATGATTCTTATAATGAGTGAAAAAACAAAAGTTTTATATTGAGTCGGAGCATCAGCCTATCTTGTTCCAATATCAAGAAAATAATATTCCAAAATTTAGTCAATTTAAGATGGAATTCACCACAGTTAGAAACACTGGTTTGACACATTTGTTTTTCCCCATTCTTATGTATCAAACCAATGTTTTATTTTGTATGTATATATAGGCCACCAGCCTATCTTGTTCCAATATTTTTAAAAATAATATTCCCTAAATTTGGCTCATTTTAGATGACATTTAGAGGTTGCTTGAAATTGTTTGAAAGCTTAGTTTAAAACATGAGTAGCATTAGCACGCGATTTTCAGATCTTGGTAGCGACCCCTAAATATTCTTCAAAACTGAACTAATTTTACCAAAATTACTTTTTTTCCATAATGAAACAAAACGTCTTCCATCCATTTCAAAACTAAATAAAAACCCATCTTAATATACAGTATAATAAAAGCATTTCATTATAATAGCCTTTCGATGAATTCCCATGACTCACCCTGTATACACATATGTAATGCCAGTTTTTTTTAAAAGTTCCATTGGTTTGAAGTTAATCAACTCTTTGAAGTTAAGTACTGAACAATTTTCATAGTATTTCGTAATGACTTATTGTTGATAACCAATTTCTTTTTGATTGCAACGCATTTTCACAACAGTACTGGAACGCAGAGATTCTATTTACGTCAGAACCCTCAAGTCATCAGTGTCTAACTGGTACTGGCAAAGTGATCTATTGACCACCGTATTCAACAGGTTGTGAGTAAGGGGTGTGCTACGACCGGTAGTTGCGAAAAGAGGTCTCGAAATTGATGAGTCTCGACAAAGATGGATGCCTCAGATCGAATTACATCGGATCCTCTGCTGCTAACCAAGGAACACAAGGCTTTTTACCTCTCTGACGCAGACATGCACTAAACACAGAACCACTTACCTGGTTGCATAGTAGAAAAGAGGTGGTTCATATAAAAAGAGGTGGTTCATAAGTTGATTTTGGTTGGTTCGGAATTGTTTTTTTTTCGACAAACAAAATGGCCGATTTACGATTGAATTACATGCACTATTATATTAATTATATGCGCTAGTATATTAATTACATGCACTATTATACTAATTATACGCACTCTTACAACAAAATATAGCATCGACCGATGTGACGTCTGTCTACAGAGTGTCCAAAATCTTTATACATAGAAACATTTAACTTTTCTAGTATACAATTATTTTGTCAAAGTCATTTTTAAAATGTATCTGGAAAAATATTACTGTATTTTATTTATTTATTTTATTTTTAATAAAATTATTTTTTAAATATATCAAAAAATACATAGTCATAAAAATAAAATTATTAAAAAATACTGGTGACCCACAGTCACTGGTATGACTGTTGTTGTTTTTATACTCTTATTAGCTTCATCTGTGAGTTTGTGAGTTGGGAATTGAACGTATACTGTGCCATCCACAGCCGTTTATGTAAAGTATAGTGCAAATGTACCAAAAACGAATAAAACGAAGACCGTGTAAGTCTTTCGCATAAATCAAAAACCGCATAAGTCCAATGTGAAAAAAAAATTCATGTATAAATAAATAAATAAATCGAAAATTGCAGAAATCAAAAATTAAATTACTCAACACTCGCATAAATCAAATACCGAATCACCTAACAGTCGCATAAATTTAAATTAGCATAAATTCGAAATTCGTATGAATCGAAACGTGCAGAAATCAAAAATTAAATTACTCAAAACTCGCATTAATCAAATACCGAATCACCTAACGGTCGCATAAATTTAAATTAGCATAAATTCGAAATTCGTATGAATCGAAACGTGCAGAAATCAAAAAAAAATTAAATTTTCTCAAAACTCGCATAAATCAAACATCGAATTACTCAACGATAACAGAAATTCAAATTCGTATAAATCGAAATATTCAAAAATTAAAAATGGATTCTTTACATTATGTATGCGCATACCATATATCTGTATATGACAGTATATAAAGAGTATGTTTAAAAAAACATTTAAGTACTTGCTTTTTTTATAACTAAATTGGTGTCTATTGGTATAGATACCAGTTTAGGTTACTAGAAAAAAACTAATCTTAATCATTAATCTTTAAATTTTTGTTTGTTATTAACTTAAATTATAGACAACTTGAGTCTTCATTACTGTGGCCTGTAGGTTAATACACAAGTTCTATTATATTACCCATATTAAAAAATAAAACTTGATAAAATATTACTTTAACAAGATTAGATAAAAACTTTGTTTTTAAGGACAACCTTTTATTCAAGGCAGAGCCAGAAACAATAAGTTAAACTTTTATTACTCCTCTTACAATCTTAATTTTTTAAACATATGCGATATCACTAATGTCAATCTTACTTTCTCGACGATGATCAAGATCTCGTTTTCAGTATAATCCTAACAGATTAGTTCAATTCAATTCAATTCAATTCAACAGGTTGTTGTTGTTCAAAGTATTCCGAGGAAATCGATTCGAAACAATAGTATTGACGATGGCAGCGATGTTGAATTTAATTGAGTCGAAGTTTAACTCGTTAAATGGAACCTGGCTTTTGTCAGATGCATAGACATCGAAAAAGAAAATAAAATCATTAACGAACTTGCTTCAATTCTATCTATGTTTCGTACTTGTCAATTAACCGAGAAGAAAAAGCAGATGTCTGTCTAAGTTTGAAAAATCGGCCACCCCCATTAAAAGTTAGGCGACTTTTTTTATGCGACTTTTTTTTTTTGTACAGTCACTCGTTAGCTTTTTAATCTGAATTCAAATCACACTTCCAACATTGTTATACACTTATTCCTCGTGTTACAATTATGTCATTTTCTTTCAATTTTCTCGAAAAACGCAAGATTTTCACTACCGTGAGAGTATTAGTCACCATGACTACATCACTTTGAGTATTCAATTACCGATTGACATGATACTATGATGCAGGCTATTACTATCAAATATAATAATATTAAATCTGCTGTCATCATAGACAGCAGAGGTTGCCATGCAGAATAATCGCGATACAATAAGTGACATTTTACTAACAAGCAGCAATTGTTCACCCTGTATAGTTTAGTATCTTAAATCTTAAATCACACATCAAAACAAAATTTTTCATTGATATGTAATGGAATATTGATTATTATTATTAATAATTTGATGATGTCATATAAATATAAAATATATTTAAAGTACAGGGTGGCAACAAAAACACTTCTTGATTTCAAGCATTTCACCATTTGAAATGGAGTATTTTTGTGAGCACCCTGTATTTTCACTAGTTAACAAGTTACAGTGACTGCACCAAGGGGTTATGCTGGAAAGCCTCAAAAACCTGTCGCTCAGCGCTGTGTTATGCTAGAAAGCTTGACAAAGCTGTAGCAAACTGCGCTGTATTACGGTGGAAAGCCCGATAAATTTGTTACCACCATTGTGCACTTGTAACTTACAACACTTACCGCTTCATTTTATGTCTAGTTCATTTCGATATTCGTTGTTATAATTAAATGTAAATAAAATAGCGAGGTATCTGTTAACTGATAATATGAAACACGTGGTGTTGTAATCGTGGAAAAACGGTGTAAATCCACTTACGTCGTTATTCCTTAAAATTTCATATATTGAATCGTTTTAGACCAGTCTATAGCATGAAGACCTGCATATAATTTGAAATTTGGAACTTTTTGGAGCAAGAATATGGAACGCAACTGTTGTAAATCTGAAAAATTGTGATTTCTTTCTTTTTGTCGGTTTACTTTTGGTTGTGTCACTCGCTTGATTCACCTCCAAAACAATGGAAAATATACTGATCTTTGGAAAAACGGCGTAAATGCTTTTATAAATTAGCATGACATTTGGAATAAAAGCGTAATTGCATTTTTAAATTAGCCTCTAACTTGAGACCTGTTTATTTTCCTTGTATAAAATATACAGTTTGACAAGCATTTTAATCTTAAATTTGAAGGTGCCAGACCTTTTTCCGTATATCTCAAAACTTATTTGGAATTACGCCATTATTCCACCCAACTCTTCAATTTATTCGTATTATACCAAATACTATTCACCACATTTGAAATTCAGTTACAAAATTTTGAAATTCAGCTGATAAAATAACAACAAATCAGACTTACTTTCTATCTAAGTATAAAAGCTGAGTCACCCTGTACATGTTGGCTAACTTGTGTCATTTGCTGAACCGTAAGTTTGTCCAAATAATGTTCTTACTAATACCATAATGGGATTTCTTTCCAATGTTTCTATTACCGACCTGCCAATCCTACTTAACGCTTCAGAAAATATCACTTCTCGGAACTTGCCAAAAATAAATGACCATTCGATTGGCAAACTCGCGTCCACTAATACTTTCAAAAACTTTAAATAAACACTCATTATCGTGATTAACAACAAGCTTATTGCCTAGTGATAAGAAATCCTAAGAACTTTCTTTGCATCACTTCCTAAAACAAAGTTAATAAACGTCAGACATTTCGAAATCAACAACCACCACCCACACCTGACCAGAATGTCACAACAGAAGACAATAAAAACCATCAACCCGGACATTTTTCAAACCTTATCTGGAACGACGACGAGTGTCATGAAAACCACAAACAAAGATAGCAAACAAACAAAAGAGAAGAAAACACACAAAAAACCAAACAACCTTCCAGAAGGTGCATGTTCAACATCACCAACTTGTAATTGGTAGAAGAATTGGTCAATTGGCACGCGATTGTTCTCACCCAAAATGCACGCCTGCGCTTGGTGCTGACGTCACAAGAGGTCCCGCCTCCTCCCATTTGAGGAAGCAAAAGGTACAAGACTTGACTTTCCCATTCAAACCAGAGAATCGATCGTTCCCTCACATGGCATCCCCAATGTCTCTCGCCACGTTGACCGTGTTGCTTCTGGGCCTGTTGCTTGTATTGGTACCACCATCCAGAGTACAAGCAAGATCCTATTATCCGGGACCATCCGATACTGATTACGTCTACGGGCAGGAAGTTCCACCTCAGGTGAGATTCAAGAACTTTGCTATTCGGGACTCTATGTACTTTTTATACGCTTTATATTAGCTTCACTTGTGAGTTTGTGAGTAAGATGGGTATCGAACGTGTACTGTCATCTACAGTTGTTTATGATATTTGTTTTCTGCATTTAAACATCGTTTGTGTAAGTTTTTCTTCCTTTGAATTGTATTTTTTGTTTGTATTTTTGTCCGAACATTCCTGTGGAACGTGTCGATCGATTGGAATTAAATTAAAATTATATAATATATTGTATAGTCCAATGTACCAAAAATTTCATAAAGTAGGGACCCCATTGATTGAAAACCCCAAACGTCCAATGTACCAAAACATCACACAGATCGAATCGAAAATAGCAGAAATCAAAACTGAAATTACTCAAAAACTCGCATAAATCGAATAATACTCAAAGATCGCATTAATCTAAATTCGCATGAATCGAAATTTGCATAATTGATTGATTGATTTATAGCTTCTTGCGACCAAACAAGTCACCATAATCAAAAACCGAAATACAAAATCAAAAACAACAAAATGCAAAGAAAATTCAAGAAAACAAAAGAACGGTTAAAAATTCATTGTGATGAATATAACTAGAAAGTTTTAATTTATAAATTAAAATTCGCATAAATCAAAGATCGTATAAATCTAAAAATTTCTCATAAAGTGAAACTATATAAAGCGTATTCTCGAAGAGCATTTTTAATTTTAATTTACTCGAGTGTCTAATAGACTACTTCATAAAACTTAACTACCGTTTGACCAATTATATTTACTATACAGTGTGTCACACTGCATAGTAATTATACACAATTTACACAATATACACCATTTATTTTCGTTTTTTTCTTTTTTTTGGGAAATCCAATTAAAAATTTAGTTGATACCACAAAATTAAGTTGAGAAATTCTAAGCCTAAATTCTAAGTTTAATTAAAAGTAGCCCATGGCACAACAGAAGACTAATGCTGTCAACACCATGGCAACTTATTAATCGTAAAACGGGTCATATTTTTCGGTAAACCCATAAGACGAAGGTAAAATATACATAAAAAAGTTTATAGAGATTTCTGGACAACAAAATGCAGAATAACACAACTTTCAGTTGTTTTTCAACCAACAAATATTTCAAAGTGAAGTGTAGAATATACAACTTTTGAGTTGTTAAACCAGCAAACAATCTAAATAAACTAACCTATGAATTTTTCGATTAACTAACTTGCGCACACCAACTCACCAAGATTCGGTAGTTTAATCAAACCAAAAATATTATATACAGGATGAACCAAACGAAACCATCACCAAGTTTTAGATTTTGTCTAGCATAAATAATTCATGAGAAATCGTTATTTCAAAATTGGTAACAGTTTTTTTAGGCAGTACATGACTTTTGCACACCACTTTCATTTTCTATTCTATTGCAGGTTAAGCACCTGTTGATACTTTCTTGTTTTCAAAAGCCAAAGAACACCATCAAAATGGCTGGTAACTTGAAATGGTCCTAAAAACAGCTACATGAATTACCCATAATTTCTAAAATACCACTACACTATTTCCTCCAAATCGATTTCCAATTTTCATTAATCTACTGTATAGTTTCCATTTTCAAATAACAATTTGGTGCAATTTGTGCGAACCAGTTCTGTGGTGAAATAAGCAGATTAAAAAACAAACATGGGATGCTATGTTACATAAGATCTGTAACGATACAGAATACTATACAACAACAAATGCATATTTTTTGTGCGATGTACAAATTCACTTATGTACCCTTGTACACACACACACACACATATATATAAATGCAATACTATACCCTAGAATAACAGGTCAAAAAAACATTTACAACACGAATAATTTCTGAATCGCGTGAGAGAGTTTAAATTACACTATGGAAATCAAATGACATTGTTCGGTGAAAGCGTTTAACGATACCGCGAAATCGAAGTTATGATTTTGATGAAACGACGACGACACAGACATTCATTTCAAAAATATATGTATATAAATATATATTTAAAAAAAACACCTACGTTCCCGAAATGTTTGGTAAAATGACAATTTTTATGTCGTCAAGTTGACGCCTGTCTCGATTAATTGGTTGTGTCATAAATCACACGCTGATGACACTCCACTTTCTCCATCATTCCACTGTCAGCAAGTTCCTAACATACCACTTCTGTCAAGTTAGATTCTATCTCTACGTAAAAATAAAACCTACAACTTGATGCAAAAATGATATTAAAAAATTAACTAATATCCTTTTCCTATTTTCATTAGGTTATCAACATATTAGTTTACATTTTTTGAAATTGAGAAGGGTTGAGTGGAAAAAACAGGGTAAATTCACTTACGTCGCTATTCCTTAAAATTTCGTATATTGAATCGTTTTAGATCAGTCTACTATAGCAATGGGGCTGCCTATAATTTGCACTTTCGGACTTTTTGGAGCAATAATACGGAACACGACTATTGTAAATTTGAAAATTTTCGTGATTTCTTTCTTTTTGTCCTGCTTGTTTCACTCGCTCGCCTCACTTCCAAAACAATTGACAAGATACCGATCTTTGGAAAAACGGCGTAAATGCAATTTATAAATTAGCACAATTGCGTAATTTATTTTTTTTAAACTAGCCTATAACTTGAGGCCTGTCAACTAAAGTTAAGTTGTTTTTTTTTTGCAAAACCTGTTCATTTTGCTTTTATAAATATACAGTTTACAGGAATTTTTTAAACCTTAAATTTGATGATGTCAGAAATTTTTGCTCGTTTCCTCAAAACTATATTTTTTGAGTTATGCGGTTATTTCACCCAACTCCTCAATTATAACTCAACCAAAAAAACAACACCTTACATTCAAACAAAAAACAATGTATTTGACTCTTCGGGTAACAAACTGTTTAAATATGAAACTCATAAATGCTACTTTTACCCCGTCCCCGTCAGATTGGCCTAAAATTACCTAATTAGGTCGTTTCTAAAATGTAAAAACGTTTAACAAATACAACCATTTTAACCGCAATGTAATTCAGTCACACATTAGAAATCGAAACTTTTAATGACATAAAGTCTAGTAAAGAACAGGTCCAATGTCTTACAGTTAGTTGTTGTCGTGACCAGGATTATGTTGCAGGCAATTAGATATAGGAGTAACGATACAAGTCAATGACACTCAACTTTTCTCGTTGATTCTACCGACAATTGCGTTCTCAGTATATTTTTGTCAAGTTCGAATTTACCTTACCAAAATGAAAAACGACATCCATTTCACTTGAAAACAACTTAGCAATGCCAACAAATTAACCAATCACTTAACCCACTCGATCGTGTTAAATGCAAACTAATCGCAAATTACGTCATAATCACCGATTAGAGTGTAAGTCAAAACTAGTAACTGGTATTTTCTTCCAATTTTCTTTGTTCAGTAATCACTTTCATACGAATCCCAAGGGTGGACACACAATTAGCAGTCTGGTCGAAAGTTGATTTTGCTCATACGTAGTGATTGTTGTTTCATTTCAAACGTGATGAAATCACCACATCAAATACTTAATCAGTCGGTACTGTTTCCACATTTGTCGCGGATCAGACCCAGAAACTTGGAAATACAGCCCCTGAACTTTGCAGAACACCTCAAATTTATTTCTACACGTTATACAGAAATAAAAATACAGTACATTGTATTAATTGAGAAGTTGGGCGGAAAAACGGTGTAAATCCACTTGCGTCTATATTCTTTAAAAATGCACACATTGAATCGCTTTAGACCAATCTAATAGCATAAAACCATTGAATTGTATATAATTTGCAATTTGGAACTTTTTGGAGCAAGAATATGGA
>JAQIWH010008041.1:0-10704 GCA_034695005.1 Cryptops parisi | reverse complement strand
GTGATGACCGATGATGACCGATGACTGATGACAGGATACGTCATTTATTAATCCTGGAAGACTATTATATACCGATTGTTGTTACTCTTTAAAGGGGTAAATTTGTTGTCGCAGTTTTTTAGACTTGGCTAAGGCGTTTAATTCTGTTTAGCATGTTTATTTACTAAGGAAATTAAAAGGTTATGGATTTGATGTAAATGTCATTAATATCTGTAAGAGTTATTTCAATGATCGGTTACAAATTGTACTAAAAAATGGGGTGTCATCTACAAAGGCCAAGGTGAAATAAAGAGTACCGCGGGGTGGTACTCTGGGTTTCCTGTTTTTACATTTATAAATGATCTGCCAAACTTCTTTACAGGGACTAGGATGGTAATGTTTGCCGACGACGTTGCCATGATCTTTGCGGACGACAGTTATTAAAAAAATGAATTAAAAAAATGAATGTGGCTATGAAATTATTATCTGAATCATTATTGACCAACTGTATAAAGTTAAATGTAAAAAAAAACAAACTAATATTGTTTCAGACAAGAAATAAGTACATTCCAGAGGGTGGGAATAATGTATTTTTTAATAATGAATTGTTGGAATGGGTTCTAACATGGAAGTGGTTGGGTATACACTTTGACTGCAAATTATCTTCGCCGTTCGCCATTGTCAAAATCACACCACACAAAAGTCACATCACCACTTCGTATCAAAAGTTATATCACCACCATCATCACCGTTTTCTTTTCTTATGAAACATCATCACAATTCAAAGTTCATTGGATATCTTTCATTTTGTCTCGCACTCCTCGGCCGCACAATGTCCATAATCTTTTGACAACTCTGTCGAATCTCACACCCACTGACCGTCAACTGTTTATGTAGACCACTAGATGTACACACTATCTGTTTTTTTCGATCTTGACAGAAACGTTTTCTTTCATCTCCTCGTCTCACCACGACGACAGTTTCGGTAGACTCTTTCTTCCTTTCTCGTTTGTTCCATTTTCGTCGACTTCTTTATTGTCATCATCCTCTTTACCACTTCTCGTCTCTTCTTCACTCGATTCGTCACCGCCCAGACTTTGTACATACAGCTCTTCTTCTTCATCAGAATCAACGTTATGTTCAATTTGTTTCTCCAACGTCTTTACATCATTTTCCAAAAATGTCACATGTTGACTCTCTTTTATTTTTTTTGTCTTTGGATAATAGACGCGATACGCTTTTCTGAATCTTGAGTGTCTAACGAATATATCTTCTCATGTCTTTGGATCAAGTTTTTTCTTGTTGGGATCTTCATTTATAACAAAAGCTTTGCATTCAAAAACTTTTAAATGATTCACTGTCGGTTTATACTCATCCCAAACTTCCATAGGAGTCAGTCCATGCACACGAGACTTCCATCGCTTATTGACATAAACAGCTGTGTAGGCTGTATCTGTCCAGAACTTCTTCGGTAATCCTGACCCAATTAACATTGATCGTGCAATTTCCATAATTGATCTATTAGCTCTTTCTGCATTAGAATTGCTTTGAGGATTATATGAAACCGTACGTTGATGTGCAATTCCCTTTTTAACCAACCAGTCTTCAAATTTCAACGCAACAAACTCTCCTCCATTGTCCGTTCTAATCTTTTTTAATTTTTTCCCCCGATTGGTTCTCCATTCTGTCAATAATCACTTTAAGTCTTTTTGATGTTTTGTCTTTGCTTTTCCAGCAAAGACAAAACAAATATCATGTTTACAAATATTCTCCTTGACCAATCATCTACAATCGTAACGATGCATTCCGCTTCTCTGATTGATCTTGGGGATACTGGACCCATTACATCCGCATGCCAGAATTCCATGATGCTTTTTGATTGCCTATGATTAACTTTGGAATGTGGTTTTTTTGTCATCTTTGCTTCAATACAGGTAATGCAAGGTTTTATTTTTTTAATTTTATTCATTCCAATATTTCGTACTATTTCCTGATCAAACATTTCTCGCATAGTTCTGATATTCACATGACCGAGACTTTGATGCCACTTCACGACATCAGACATGTATCTGGCATTGACTTAATCTTCCGACCGTCGTCGATTCGGTTCGCTCGTCAAGATGAACTTGTTTCCATCACGAAATGCTTTAATTAAAACATCACCCAATCGACATATCACCTGAACTTTCTCATCATCGAACATCACTCTATATTCATTGTCCACAATTTTTATTACCGACATCAGATTTGTCTTCAGTCGATGAACTAGAAATAAGTCTTTCAAAACAATGTTGTCATCAGTTTCTGGCCTGTTTATGCTAACAGTCCCAATGCCTGTGACATCCATCACTTTTTTGACACTTGCCGTGTAGACTTCAGTTTGATGATTTTTTAACTCGACGAAGATTTTTTTGCATTTGGTCATATGTTACGTCACTTTCGAGTCTATCAACCATCTGTTTTGTTCAGTTTTATCTTTTTCTTCCAAAATTGCTTCAGCTGTATTTTTCTCCACTTTTCAAACAGCTTGTAATTCATCACTAGTGTTCTCTTTCAAGATGACTTTATCTCTGGTTACACATTCAGCAGGTTCTTCATTAACCTTGCTCCGTTTTCTCAGGATACTGCCTTTTTCTTCCATGTTTAACTGCAAGCTGTTTGGTACCTAGTCAATCATCTGCTATTCATCGCATGGATCATCATCGACCATCAGTTCCCAATTCTTCTGTTCGTCGGATCTAGTAAATTATCTCGTAAGAGTTCTTGAATTCAGCTAGCTTCTTTTCTCTCCATAACCTTCTTTTTTCTTAAACCAGCATTTCTGTTCATCATGACCTCGTCGCTTATAAATTCGGCATTCTAGCTTGTTCGGACAAAATTTAACCACATGTTCTGTCTGCTGACATGAAAAACATTTCCTTTCATTACCAAAACTTCGATTACCGTCTCTTCCATTCCTGTAACTGTTCTTGTAGCGATTGAATGCCATTTCCGCTTGCTCTCTTGAAAAGTCGCTCGAGTTCTGTTCAAACTCCTTCAGCATCTTCCTCATTTTCTCGATTGTCATCATTCGTCCTTAATCTTTGACAATATGAGCAATCATCTAGAAATTTTTCGTCAGACTTTTCAATGCATAATATACCACTTCTTGTTCTTCTATCATCTTTCCCATTTCATGACACATATTCCTGATGCTGAGTACTCTATTCACATAATTGTCAACTTTCTCACTTTTTCTCATTTTGACTTCAGTGAGCTGACAGTTGAGCACGATTCTTTGTTCATCAGTTTGTGCCACCATATCTATTTCAATCTTTCGCCACATCTGGTTTGCATTTCTGATGAACCCATACTTCATGACTTGAGGTGTTGATGACGTCTCGACTAACACTCCGTACGCCTTCGAATTGTTCTTACTCCAGTCTTGCCATTTTTTAAAAGCGCTGTCTTCCGTCGCTTCGTCTCCACGTTCCGGTTCGACTCTTTCATATAACCAGTCCCATAATTTGTTTTCTTTCAGCAATGCCTCGGTGCGAATCATCCACAAATGAAAGTTTCTGCCGTTTAACTGGACTATGTATTCTTTTCTCCACCGATCGGCCATTTTTTTATGTATTATTTTCTATCCTTGTTCGACCTTATCTTTTTTTCTATACTTTATCTTCACTTACTTTGTTTTTTTATGGACAGTTACTTCTTTTTTCACCGTTCTTTGTCTATTCCTTTTTGGTATTGTTACTCATTTGTTTACAGCAGCTGCTATTTCAGTTTTCACTTATTTTGGAATGTCTCTCACTTTTTCATAGCTTTTCTTCTGTTTTTTGATCGATGACATGCGTTGTGGAGTTTGCCGGCCATCACCGTTTGTCGTCAAGCTCTGCTACCACGTTGTCGGTGTCGTCATCAGTGCAGTTGTTTCACGGGTGTAGACCCGACTGTTGTTATCTTGTAGTGATGACGTGGAAATGATTTCATAGACACAGGAGGTAGGAAAAACAATATGTATTGCATAGACACTGGTTGACACAGTTCTACACTTATGGTTGTCATACAGTTCAGTCGTTTGTTCAATAGTACATATTATAGAGATTGACTTGTTCTAATTCCATTAATACATTGCTACTGTTACTTCGAACAACGTCCATCATTGCTCATGGCTAGCAATCAACAAAAACTGTTCTACTTCTCAACAATGCTTAGCATTCAACTGCTCTTTTACAATCTCTTACAGGTATCATTGTTTTAACCGTTAAAACAAAACTCAAAATAATTCTCCCACACTTTTGGTATTTGTTTTCTTTGTTACATTTTGTATGTAATCGTAAAAAATTAGTTTGTCTCAACTAAAACTTAGCTGAGAAAGATTTTTGGCAAAAATGTTTTTAAAAATGACAAACTTTGAATTTTAAAATGAACAACACTTTAAAATTTTATGCCTTTGTTTATTATTTTTTTTTATAAAAATAAAAAAAAATATTCAAAATTGTACATGTGTTAGAGCTTTTGGTTCCTGCTTCAGCAATTGGTTGCCTGTTACTGTTTGTATGTAATGTTGGTCGCTTGGACCGGATGAATAGAATTAATAAACACCCAGGTTTAATAAGTGACGTCGCGTTACTCACAAACTACATACGAGTAATGGAGAAGTGACAGGTAGAGTAAGGGGTATCGAGTATTAGAGCAGTGACAGGAGTGTCATAAGTAAAATGGCTGCTACTCGACCGATTCGAGCCGAGTTTGGCTCTACATTAATTTTGTTGCCAAGATAAAAAATTTTAAACATGTTGTAAAGAATTATTGATGTGTCATTGAGTCTCGAAAAATAAGATTTAAATCAAAGGATCAACGATTAATATCTGAGAGTGAATGTTTATGGCGAATGTGTGAGCGTTTTTAGCAAAAAAATTGCTTAACGTGAACGTAGCCTTTGTATAACCACGCAAGATTAATAAATAACGTACATTATTCACAATTTACGTAGAGGTGATACAGCAGTAACAGGTGTGATAGCTTATGTAGACAAAGCGTAATCGTATAGATAGGCTATGTTATGACCAACAACCCAATAGGCTGTGGCTGTCAGAAGCGCCACTTTTGACCTAGCCTTATCAATGTAATAGCATAGTATATTACGTTCAAACTACCCAAACAACAAATTTCAATTCGATTTTAAAATAACAATGATGCAATATTTTAATAGGTACTTGGAGTTTAACGAAAGCACCGACTGGCTTTTACAGCTATGTCATTTCGCCCTCAGACTTTATTTAAATCAGAAATACAGAAATGATGATGAGATAAAGATGATAAACATGGAACAGGGTTTTAGGTAGCAGGAGGAAACGGGAATGCCCTGAGAAAATCTGCCCCCGCGGTGTCAGACTCCAAACTGAAGCCACACAGCACGAGTGGGAGGCGTATACGGTATTTTGTATATTTTAATACAAAATTTGATGGGCTGTAATATAAATTTCACGAAGATGGCTGATTTGTTCAACAAATTACGCTAAAATTTGTAAGAATAATACGAAACTGCATTTATATGACAGATAGACTGATAAAAATACAGTAATGCACAAATGATTTTCAAATTAATATTAAATAATAACTTACAGTGGAACATAACTAATCTGAACGGTTCGAGGATTAATTGTTCGCATCATCGAATAATTCTTATTTTTGGGTAGCAATTTTTAAATTTATATTAAATAGGAAATAAAGGAAAAACATAGAATTGTTGATAATTTGGAACATAAATAACATAGCAAAGTGTATTATATTAAGTGATATGATTTGAAAAGATTGCAAATCTTGTTACACAAAAAAATAATAAATTGTTTTCCGTAATGTTTCCATGGTAAACAAGATTTATACTTTCCGCTATGTTAGATTAATTTGATAATTTTATTTTCAACTGGGAAATTCATCATTTTTCAATGAAAAATCTACATGTCACGTTTATATATGAAATTTTAATTTCCTTTATCCGGGTTTCTAAACTAAACAATAAAAGCCATTGTTTATATCTAGATTCTTTTTTTCCAACTTTTGACAAATTAAATTACAGTGTGTGCAAATACAAAGGCTATTAACACACTGCGGTAACTAAGAATATTTACTAAACAACTAAACATATCCAATTTAATAATAACTAATACTGACTAACTGACTAAACATATTGCAGTACGGTACGCGATTCTTTTTGTCACCAGTTACATTATGTGAATTGCCTTATTTTTTGTTGTTTTTTTGAATTGTTTTTGGTATATTTTAAATCTTTTTTTTTAACTTTTTTAAAATAAATAACATTTTCAATAACACCAATGTCATTGCATTTATTTATTGATGCACGTTAGGGTAGTGATAAACCGCTCGATTTTTTCGAATAAATGCTGCTTCTGTTCTGCTCATTTGCAACGTGCTACTTAAAGCCATTTAGGAAGGGCATGCAGCTACACTACATGTCCCATATGAATGTTGAGTATGAAAATATAACACTAAAAATATTAATTATAGTATATTCACTGTCTGGTTTTCTTCAAGCTCAATTACCAAAAAGAATGCTAGCTTGTTCCCGTTTATAACCCTTCAATTATATTTTCGCAAAACGGTGAAACACTTGTTTCATTATTTTTAAAGAAGAATTTAAACACCAATTTTCACATATCTAACATATTCGGTTTTTTAAATATAAGTGAATTCTCAGAAAACTTTATCCCCCTCATTTTCACCCGCCCTAATTCGGCTTTCCGGAAAATGGAAAAACACGTGTTTGTTTATTTTTGAAGCATAATCTAAATACCAACTCTCATAACTTCGTGTGTCGGTATCGTGTTCAACATTTAACTCCCGTTTTTAACCCCTTCAACCAGATTTCAGGAAACTGGTGAAACACGTGTTTCTTCAGTTTCGAAGTAGAATGTAAAATCCATAGACGTGAAAATTCACGTCTGCAGCAGCTACGGTTTTGGAGATGAAGGTATAATCTTAAAAAAAGTTTATCTCCTGTTTTCGATTTTCACCCCCCCCTGAACTGGATTTTCGGAAAACGGTAAAACACGTGTTTCTTCATTTTTAAAGAAGATTGTAAATACACATTTTCACGTCTGTAACGTCTTCGGTTTTTGAGGAATAAGTATTCTCTAACAAAATGTTTATCCCTTTATTACACCCTCTTTAACAGATTTTCAAAAAAAAGAAAATACATGTGTTATTTATTTTTAAAGAAGAGTCTAAATACCAATTTTCATGACTTTGAGATATTGATACCTCGTTCAAAATTATAACTCCTCTTTTCTTTCCTCTTACATTTGCCACTAACAAAGCGAGTTTCTCTTTATTCCAGTTAAACCACAATCAGCATTTGGCTAAATTTTGTGAGAGATTCTTCTCAAAAACTACAATAGCTTAGACTTAGAAGATGAATTTTTTTACAGTTACGTAAAAGAGGATGTATCATCTTATTAACATTTAAAAAACAGGTCTGGGTGTCTAAATTTATGCTTGCTTTATGCAGCAATAGTTGCATTTAGTGACTTATGCAGACTCTTTTCTGTATGTGGCCAAGTACCCCAGTTGATAAAGTGATGGGGTTCTGGTTGAAGGGTAGCAGGTTAAGACCTGGGTGTCGGCTCTTTATCTTTTAATCTAACTAACTTAATTACTAGTTCATTTAAATATTTTGCAAATGTTCATGAATTTTCTTCAGTTTTCATACTTCTCACGCGCGAGTCCAAATAAAACTTTTGCTAGTTCTATGAAAACATTCACCTTCTGAATGTCCATTAATCGGGATTCGGATCATCAAGTATCTATTGTATTATTTTTTTACTATATTTTTAATATATTTTTGTATTATATCTCTTATTCTGTATGAAATGTGCATTTTGTTAATTTTATTTTAGTTGATGGAATTGATGGAATTGAACATTAATGATAACAGAATAAATTGATCCAGTTTTAAATTATATATATGCAAAACCGTCTACGCTGTGACTTTTGCGCCGTAAAGTTTGCGACATATTGTATGCGCCGTGATATTACGCCGTAATATCTGGGACGTGGTTTCTACGCCGTGATTCATACGACGTAAAGTTTGTGATGTTTGTTTCGCGACGAGATGTCCTTTGCGCCGTATTATCAGCGCAGTGGTTCCAGCACTGTGATTTCTATGAGGTATTGACGAATTACCGATTTATATAAATAGTGAACTTCTGTTAAGACGATTTTTCGCTCAATCTTAATACATCAAGACTAAGGTATATAAAACCAACAATTATTATTTTTTAAACGAGTTTAACTTATAAAAATAAAACATAAAAATGTTCTATATCTTAAGCTGAAGGAACCATTTTCAGCAATAAACATCTTAAGCGGAAAATCATGCAAAATAAATGCCAGTAACCAAAACAAATTATTGAATAGTTTATATTATAACTAAAATTAGAAATCATTTAAAATCAATGATTCAATTTTATTTGCATAATTTTGATTTTGAATTAAATTATTTTTCGCAATTGATTTTGACGTTGGTTTTAGCACATACTTTGATATTTGATGATATTAAAGGAATAAATCTATTTCTGCCACAATTATTGAATACCTACCCCTGCGTGTAAGGATGTGTTTTCAACATGAAACGATGTACACCTACAATATGTCAATCATTGAAATGCTATTAAAAAAATATATAATATATTTTTTATATATTTTTTGGAAACATTGCCCAATTGAAGAACGCTAATTTATTTTTAAAAGTTTTTTTTTTTGGTGGTGTTTGGTGTTAATTTACAAAGGTGATCCTGCTCATCGTAGTAAAGCCACCTGACTAAACTATCAGTACGATGTGGCGTGTTCCACATCAGGTGGATTCACAAGACTTCAGTTCAAATTGAAAGAAAGCGTCTACAAGTTCGTGTACCGAGAACTCACCTAGTTCAGGATTGCCTATGCTACTGTTAGTATCGTCCACCGGTGTGTCTTGACCGAACCGCAGAAGCGGTAGGTCTTGTCTGTAAGATATTTAATACATAAACTATTTAAGATATTATAGTTGTTTGGTCTCAAGGTGACACGGAATGTTAACGATAACCTTCTGCAATTTAAATAACTTTATTGTACGCAGAGACCCAAAATGTCTACCAATATGTTACCAGCTACAAAGCCTACTTGCGTTACTTTAGAAGTTTACGTTGCTTTAGAAATTCGAATTTCTATTTAAAAAAAACAAACTTTATTGTGCTTTGAAATTTTACCATGTCTTATTTTAACATCTTATTTTTACAAATTTATAAACAATTAAGCCAGTTCTTTTTATTGGGTTAATAAAAGTACACGTTTGTCAAAGATAAACAAAGAATCGACAATTTGAAAGAAAGATTGACCCGAAACTCTTTGGTTTGATTCTTCTGGTCCACAAGAAGTTTACTAAATAAAAACAAATAGATAAAAAATATATATTATTTTTTCACAAGGAACACCAAGCAATAACTACAACTAGCTGAACCTGTTAAAACCAGTAACGTATGCGAAAAGGAAAACTAATTTATTTGAGAAAAATAATTAAGTGAAATTTCTGTTGACATCTTATAAAAGGTCGAAAAACGTTTGTTATATATAACAAGAATCCTTATGGTAGGCCTACTTAACAAAAACGAAACCCGACTAACCATAAACTATGACATATAGCGTCCGCCATAATAATTTTTAATTGATGGCATAAACCCTCTGACATTAGTGAGAAAAAGTCAAATCCAGAGACATCGCATTCATCACAAACCATCGAGCCATTTAGCCTATAGAAGGACTAAAGCTAAACAATATTGGACCGTGACACATGTCCAAAACCATAAAACATAACCCCCGTCGTTACGCAGTGGAATAAAAAGTTTTCTCAATACTTTGAGTGCACTTTTAACAGTGAAAAACAGTAGTAATTCGTTTAAATTTTCTAATTGGAATCGGTGCTTAGACTTTTTTTTTAATATACACCTACAATACTTAAAATTCAAAATTAACTTACCTTAAGTCCAATTCGGTAGTTTTATTAAGTTTTCTTGTCTTTCGTAATTATTACGCAAACTTTCTGAACGCATTGTCCATTCGGACAGTGACCGTGATTTGTGCATGATACTTGTTTTTCTTTTCTCGCTCTTTTCGCTTCCACATTTATCAACAAAATCTCGGAGATTGACAACAAAACCAAAGCGATGATAACCAATCTTGAACAACGGGATGGAATCATGATGAAGGTGTAAGCAAATTTATACGTAATGTACGAAAATTCAAAATAGTGGTGCTGACAAAATAGTTTGAAACTGACACTGTGATCTTTTTAAAAGTGAAGTAGCTACTACTCAGTGAACGCTGGTTTATATATATATGCAGAATCGAGCAGATCTACTCGTAACCTTTTTAATAACCCAAATTTAGAACTTATCAAACTAAAAGACAATAGACCAGAAACAAAGGGTTCCTTTGTATTGTAGTAATTTATGATAAGTAAAGAATAGATTTGTATGCATTATAAATCTGCATTATAAGTTTAAAGAATGCACTATAAAACTTCACAATAAGCACTATAATTATATGTGCATTAAAAAATCATAGACAATAGCGAATGAAATCTATACAGGATGTTTCAGCTAAGGTTTATCAATTTTATACTCAAAAGCAAATAGTTAAAATTTACAGTTTTTGATATAATAGCAACACGAAGGGGTCTCT
>JAQIWH010008040.1:0-10705 GCA_034695005.1 Cryptops parisi | reverse complement strand
GGAGAAGATGAGAAAAAAAAGGTAGTATAAGAGGGGGTAGGGGTAAAAAGAGGTTACCTTATCCGACATGGGCCCTTGAAAAATCGTCCACGGATGGTGCGCCTTTTGACACTTGGTTGATTACTGCGTTTTTATCAGGCCTGGCCCAGAAAGTCCCGACTGTCCCCGCGCGTCGATATTACACATGCCTGTCGCCCGAGCCCCCGGAAACAATAGCCTCGCTCGGCCGCCCAATTTGTTTGCCACTCATGTATGAAATAATATGGTGTGATTTATTTCCTCTTTTCCTCTCATATATCCATACCCCCTTCACCCTACCTAAGAGGGTATTTTTATTTTTAATCTCTACCCGTTTTGTTACCATCACTTTTTTTGTGTGTATCCCCCTGTTGCTCCAACAGCAATTGTTAATAGGAGAAGAGTGCGCGATTTTTATCATGGCGTTGAGGCAACTTCAATTTTCCGAGCCAGAGGATGCACAGCGTTAATTTCTATTCACAGGAGTAGTTGTAATAAGTTGTGTAAAAAAATAATGCAAAAAAAAGGGGGTTAAAATGTTGGGGTAGAATTAAAAATAAGGATAGTAAATTAAAAAAAAAAGGTTATTATTACTATTTTACTTTATGGGTGCACAGGGGTAAAAGTAGTAATAATACAAGGGTGGCGCAAAATAACTTTAACCGTTTGTTTTCTCTATAACTTTAGAACTAAACGTAATAAATTAACTATTTAAACGCTAAAAGAAAGTATGATTAATGGAAATTGTTTACATCATACGTGAAAAGTCATATCAGCTGAATGACCAACCCCCTTTTAGTTTGCAAAAAATGTGCACTTTTCGCGAAGTCTTTCATCTAATTTCCCAAAACCTCAAATAATGCAGCTAAATCATGCCTCTATGGTTTGACAAGTTATTGTTTACTCTATCATCGAGACAAAAATCTGCGACATAAATAATTTCTTACGAATCATACTTCCTTTCATCGTTTAGATAATTCATTTATTACATTCTGTTCTTAAGTTACAAAGAAAACAAATCGGTAAGATTATTTTGCGCCACCGTATAATTGTAGTTAATGTATGGGTTAAAAATACGAATGAGTTAATATTAAGAGTACAGATTTTAAAATCGACCGATATAAATATTAGATTTAATATAAAAGTAGATTTACACCCGTTACCAGGTATTCACACAGTTAAGACTGCTAGTTTAATGTTATTATGCGTGCGCAACGTTAATTATTTACCAACAGTAGTACTAGCTGTAATGAGTAGTGTAAAACATTAGTTAAAAAAAACAACAACAGAGAAGTGAACATGAAAACTGGTAAGGGCTAAAAATAAAGATAGAATTTTTGAAAAAATAGTAGTAGTAGTATATATATTTTTAAAAAATTTATTATTATTATTTCGCGTTATGCGCCTCTCGACGCTGTCATCAATTTATCCCACGGGGATGATACTCGTGGAAATGGAAAAAAAGCGACTATGGGGTGGAAAAGAGAGTATATATTCTACATATTAGCAACAAAAAAAAAGATGGATGAAAAAAAAAGTGGATAAAAAAAGAGGGGATAAAAAAAATAGAGGGTGGCATGTGCGGATTCTCTCATGCTTGGCGTGAGCTTCGCGGCTTATGAAATTGGATGAGTTTTAATATCGTCGTTTCCAACACTGTGTTTATCGTGTTTCACACACACACATGAGATAAAAGGAGAAAAAAAAATGGGATATGATGATGAAAAGAAAGGTGAAGGGGATGATGATAATAATGATGATAAAAAAAAAGAAAGAAAAGAACGGTGAACCCATTTGATGTTTAATGGTGCCGAAAATTCTATCTCCAAAATCTCGAATCCCTGACAATGACTCGCGCGCACTTGTCATCATAGATATTTCCATATCTAAAAGCTTGCTTTGATATAACGTCATTGAGACTAAAAATGATGACAAATCGCTTATTAAATGCAATATAATTATGGTAAATAAAGTTTCTTTCGAAAGTGACACTCAAGGAATATAACAATATATGGATCTTCATCTTAATAACAATCTATCTACCACTACTTTGATGCTTGGTTATTGCTAAAGCCCGATGCGTAATAAAGTATATAGGAGACAATAATATACTACTCTTCTAACATAAATCTGACCTTGTCAGATTGCTAAAAAACCGATTTTCAGTGGAATACCGCCCAGTAGAAGCTTGCTGGGCCCATAACCTGATAATGTTAACAGAGTCACAACACAAACCTTTGTTTTTATTTAATTTTCAACAACCAAAGATATTACAACAATGTAAATGCATCTGCAAAAAGACATTATTTCCAACAGCTGGTTATAACTGCTGTAAAAAGGAATAAACGCGTAGCCAGTAGAAGAATCGTTCGATTTAATATTGGAATATTATTCTTTAGAAAAGTAGAGTAATATCATATATTCTCATTAAATTATTTTAATATCTTATTAAATATATAATTTTTATTACGTGCTGGACTTTAGCAATAACGCTGCATCAAAGTACCGGTGAACATATTGTTAAAAAATTCCAACAATCCGGCAAAACATGCATTCTGTGGAACCATGATATGTTATACTAAAGTATGTATATATTATATATTATAATATTAAATATATTTTATACTTTAATATAATATGTCATGGTGGAACTTAATATTTGATAAAACATGTTTGCTAACAATCCCCGTCAAACAAAATAATCACAACGAGACAGGCAGACAGACACAGAGGGGTGGGTTAGAAATCATTAGAAAACGTTAAAGCGATTAATTAGGGTGTTAGATAAAGCTATCGATGAAGTGGTAAACAAGTCACAAACTCGCACTATAGCCGTTTCAAGTACCTCGCCTCGAGGCTACATCCATCCACAGTTCACCATCAACTGCCAGGCGGCATTAGCGCGCACGTCAGCCTCGAGTCAAAGATGGCTGCCAGTTATGGGAGGACTTGTATTCTATGAAATTTCCTCGCAGATTATCGGTAATTGCTGGTAACAAGGAAGGGAATTAAATCGCGACAGGGTATGAAATCAATGTCCCCCTCTAAGCATAAAACATCCATCATCTCGCTTCTTCTTCTTCTTTTACCCTCCTCATCCCCTCGTTCTACCCCTACTTTTTTATTTCGTTCATCATCATCATCCCCCTACAATCTGTACATTATCATCTAAGGATCAATAATGTCATCCCTCGATTAAATCCACCTTTTATATCTTTTTTTTCCTTTCAGACACCCCCTCCACCCCTTCACGATGTTTATACCCCCACTTTTAGTCGCATTATAAGTAAGTTAAACGCACATACAAGGTTTAATTAAAACTTGTCAAGTAATACCAAGAAAGATTTTGATTATATTTGGTATAAACCAAAAAAAAAATAAGCTAATAGTATTTTGAGGAAATTTTTTCTTCGTTTACTAGAAATGGACTGTCCGACTCTATTGTTAAGTTGTAGGAAATTTGTCGCCAACATGTCTTATTATAGATCAAATTTAGTAGACTACTAATGGGTTAAGTGTGATTGTGTGCTTTATAGTCTGTTCCATATATATACTATCATTGAAAAAGAAAAGTTAAAAAGAAACAAAACCATGGCTTATACGTTAAAATAGAAATCGAGCTAAAACTCAAGTGGTGGATGACACAATGCTCGAAAAATGTTGTTTTGATTCCATTTCAAACTTTTTTTTTCTTATAAATATATACCAAAATTTATATATAAAAAATATCTTCATATAAAGCTATATAATAAAAAAGCAATTTAAAAAAATAAAATCATCGGTTGAGTAAAGATCACAATTGTTACACAAAAATTTGATTATTCATTGCCACTACCACTTTCACATCAATATCACAAAAAATATATATAAATTTTTTTTTATATTTATTTTTAAATGATTCGCATCAGATTTCACTGGGAAAAAGACACGAGAAAATTCGAGTACACAAAAAAAAAATACATAATATGTACATATATATACAATATCTAAAACTCATTGGATGACAAACGAATATTTAGCGCACAATAAGATACGGCCATATGGAGTTTCGGACACATTACAAAAAAAAATTCAAAAATGTAAAAAAAAAATATATATAAAATGAAAAAAGTTTGTGAGCAATACTTTAAGTAAAAGGTGAATCGGCAAGAATCATTCAAGAGAAATGATAATGTTTTTAACTTTAATTATACCTGACGGGCAAGTCATTCATAACACCTGTCAAGAAGGGAGAGTGTCAATGTAACAACGAATCGCTTGAGTTAAGAGAATGTTTCGCTTGAATGATATATTATACAGTGTATGTAATAATGTGATACTTTTTTATATATGGGCAAATCCTTGATAATGTCAACCAAAATGCATTTTTATCGTAGTAAATAAATTCGATGTTGTTATATATCAAATAATATAATTATCACCAATCATTATGTAAACACTCTAAGGTTGGCACTTGTATGATATTTGAATAATATCATACAAATATGATATTTGTATATTAATAAATGATAGATTTTGTATATTAATAATATTTTAAAAATATCATTTTAATGAAAAGTTTTGCTATCATCGCAACAAGGTTTGGCTTGTTTAGTTACACCTTTTGCAGGTTGCTTGTCACGTTATGTCAGTCACACTACACATTTGTAAACTTAATTTTTAACAATAATTAAAGTACCATATGATTTTTAACGATTGATTGTAATCTACTAATAACCCATCCATTGATAGGTAAATGTGAATACAGTAAAGGTGTTTTAGTTCTAGAGATATATTTGATTAATAGGTATATAAACCTTCAGAGATTGCAACATGATTATGTTACTCGCAGTACCATAATTACATGGCTATCATTTGATTAATTAAAATTAAAAATTTATATTGATCTATTTAAAAATGTGATACATATTTGGTAAGAAAAAGAAGCATTGCTCTTAAATTATTAAAAATAAAAATGCATCGAAACCCTCATTAATCATGTCGTTCGATATACAAAAGGCGTCCGATAGTGTAAGCTGAAAAATAAAACCATAAGATTTTGTTAATTTAATTGGAAAAACTCGGCATACGGGACAGTCCGTTACAACTTTTTAAAAATTAAAAAAGTTATGAATTACTGTTCATAACTTTTATGCAAAAAAGTGATTATCTCACAAAATTAAGCAAAAAAGTGATATTCAAATGTTATGTTAGTCACCATGAAATTGCCTAATAGAAGTGAAAATCAGAGAGTGAACCATTTGCTGCAGTGTAGTTTGCGTCCAAATTGCAAAAATACTATATAAACATCTACTAGTATTAATAACATTACTACAAGTTAAAAAAAATAAAATAAGATACAAACTACTTAATGAGAACCTATTGTTCTTCTTCCTCTATTTGGAAAAAGAAACTTGCACTTCACACGCCATCAGTTCGGCAAGATTGTGATTTTTGACGAAGAGCCAAAATTTTAATCTGGGCGTGGAATCCTTAACAAGCCGGCGATTTTGAGGAACTTTACATTTCATTAATTAATTAATTATCCGCGTCCGTGGCTTCTTACGTTCCCTCGTTCGTTTTTTTTTATTTTTAATTCTTCTTTTTTTTTCTTACTCAAATTGCAAAGTCGATTTAAGAAACAAAAAAAAAGTAAAGTAAGGGGGATGGAAAAAAATTAAGACTTTCCCCCCCCCAAAAAAAAAGGAATTGTAAAAAAAAAAAGAGCTGACGACTCGAAGAATGAATAAAAGTAAAATGAAAAAAAAAATAAATTTGAGCAAAAAAAAAAAAAAATACGACGAACAACATCACACACAACACGAATGAATGGCAAGAAGAAAGAGCAAAACTTTGCAAGTCTCGGAAAAATCGGAGAAGAAAAGTCAATTGAAAATTAAAAACTCAACGATACCATTAGGTTCGCTAATTAAGTTCAATATCCTGTAAAACGTTTTAGCAGGTTAGAGAGATAATTATCTCTTTCTCTTTCTCTTTCCAACAGATAAAACCCTTAGGATCTCTCCTCTCTCTAGAAAACAGCATTGGCATGCGCTTTCCTGACTTAACATTTCAACTCTACAGTTTAATTGGATTTAATGAATTTTTTTTTTTGAATATAGAGACATTCAAAATAAAAATTGTCTATCTAATAAAATTGCAGCGCGATCCTCCTCACCAGCTATAATGTCGCCACCGCACTATGTGTGAAAATGCCGAAACTTATAGCGAAATCGATACTCTAACTGGAACGAATATTTCGAAGCAATATGAGTTATAAAAAATGACTGCAACAAATGTTGCAAATTAACATAAGTTAAAGCAATGAATTGCCATAATGAAATACAAAACCTATCCGTAATTTTTGACGAGCTATTTACTAGTTTTTATATAAAACATTTTTACAACCTTTTATTTAGTTTCACTCGGTGTTGTCACGCTTGGACCTCTTTGAGCTCGTTTTCGATATGTTTTTGATGACCTAAAGAGCTGAAATTTTGGACATAGTCAGTGGAACATTTTATTCTGTTAAATATTGACGGAGCAATGTCGTATCATTTCGAAAAAATTGACACTTGAAATTGTTTTTTTTTGTTGAAGCTCTATCATAGAGTGTTGCTGAGTGAAATGCTACATATTTAATATAACCAAAAAATACAGATTTTTTATAGCTAAATTACAGCATTGTAACTAAAATGATATATATTTACATACAGTACACATGTTACGTATATTTTCACTACTTATAGTTCATCTGATTAACCAGTCATTGCTGCCAGTGTTAAACCACTCGCTAATATAGTATAGTTAACTAAACACAGTTTATCCATGCAACCACAAATTGTTGCGAATCCATCCGAATAAACACTGAACACAAATCAATCAACAAAAATATCGTTTTCCACGTTTTTGTTTCAAAGAGTTGGTTAAACCACGCCACGTTAAAAAGTTGTCTAGAAACCGCCATTTTTTTCTAATCATTTGTATAAATGATATATATAAACTATAAATATGTCACCTTTATTTTTTTTTTACATTTTATATGTAAATCATTCTATTTATGTCTATCTCTTTAGATTCACCATCATCCTTTGTCGTTGGTTTCAAAAGATTTTTTGAAAAGCTAAAAATAGTGTCGCGTAAATCAACTTATTTTAGTGCCAAGAAAATTTTCATCTGTTTTCTATGTAAACTTTCCTCTGTTGTTATTTTCGAACAATAGAGGCGGAAGTAATGTCACCTCCCTTCCAAATAAAAAATAAATAAAAATAAACGATTTTTTTTAAAGAAAAGACACGAGTTACCCTTCAACTTTTTCAATGTCTAACTGTATTCTATGAAAAGAAACATTGGAAAAAAAAATTACAAACAGAATTGAAAATTGGCGACTTGGCGCAAAACTTTAACAACTCATGACTAGAATCAACGGTTGTAAATCTGATATGTTAAAAACAATGTATCGTTAAACCATAGTGAACTAACTCACTTTTTACACTTTTTGCGTTAATGCATAAAATAAATATTAACTAGTCATAAAATAGATAATTTCTATAATAAAACTATATAGCTGAAGCAATTAGAGTGAGTTACACAGCACTATGAACCAATGGGAATAAGCATGCAACCCTATGAACAAACCATATAAAATCATCGTTTTCTCAAATTCAATTTTATTTTGACTTAGTTCACGATGGTTTAAGACGACCCAAATATCGTTTCCACCAATTGAATCACTCCATTGTAAATGCATTGAACTTTAGTTACATACTGATAAGTAAATCGAAATAACATCACGATAAGAGAAAAATAATCACAATTAGAAAAACAAAACAAAAAAGAACCAACGTGCTTTGTAACGTAGTGTTCTCTAGTGAGTGTAACCATAACTAACATTAATAACTTAAGCTGAAATAAAAAATATGAAAAATATTAACACATCCTTACGTATGAACACCCAACAAAAAATTAAAAATTAATATTAACATGTTAATACTGTATTATAGATAACAGAAATACTGCAAATAACAAAATATCAAATATGGCTTACTGTATTTCAGTACTGTATTTTCGGTATTTCACGTAACACTTAATCGAACAGTTTTTAGACATAATAAGTTTTCATTGGATTATAGCAAAAACCTAATTGAAAAATAGGTTGTTAGTTTTGAACAATATTTAGCGGTCACTACCAAGATCTGAAAATCGCGCGTTAATGCTACCTATGTTTCAAACCAATCTTTAAAATCATGGAAGCAACCAATCCATGCTTCAACCGCAATTGATGCGAAAGCATACAATTGCCTTGGTTTGGCAATTGATGACAAACCAGTCATCAATTTAGATGACATAAGAAGCAAACTATGTCATCTAAATTGAACCAAATTTTGGAAATGTTACTTTTTTGAATATTGGAACAAGATAGGCTGGTGCTCTTATTCAAAATAAAACTATTGTCTTTCTGTTCCTATGTATGTGCGATTTTTTATTTATGCGACATTTCCGCAGTACGAGGGTGGTTCAAAAAAGTTTCCAGAAAGACATACAGCGGGAACTCGTTATAATGCGCCCCGATTTAACGCGAATTTGGATATTACGCGATGAGTTATCACATTAGCTCTTCTAAGCTTAAATATAGCATAGACTGTAGTTACGCGAACCTCGATTTGGCGCGACCCCGCGTTTTTCACGATGTCATTTTGTGTTTCAAACACCGCGTTATAACGGGTCTGCAATGTAATTATTTATTTAAATTTTAATTATTTAAACGTTTTCAGCTACTTTCTTAGTACCAGCTGAAGTGTAAAGTACAGTAAACTTACATAAAAAAAAATCAACATGCACAAGTCATAAACAAAATGCAACGTACGCGATATTGCATTATCAAAAATACAGTATTATAAAACAAACAAAAATTATACTCCGTATAAAAACTATTTATGCTAATAGAAAGGTATAAAATTTTGAAAGAGGTTTTTCCGTGTATAAAAAATAAAGATATACTGACGGGATATTGGAAAGAAGAAGAAGAAAAAAGTAGGTGAGGGAAGAATCATGGGGTTGGGGAATCCCTACGGTACTAAAGAAATGGATATGATTTCAATTTGACTTTGGTGTCGTCCCTTTAGAACCCAATGATCCGTAGTGTGTGTATATAAATATATATATATTTTATATATAAAGTAATATAAAAAAAGAAGAAGGATTTTTTGGTATATATAAAAGAGTAGGAAATGGAAGGCTGCACATTACACTTCGAGATTACTCGATGAACATAAAAGTGTGTGGAGAAAGGCACAGTGGACTTTGGGTTCTGTCATAACAAGTGTAACATATGGTCGACGCCGGGGCCTTGCTATCCATAACGTATTACGGGCTCGAGCCCCCCTGCTCCATTGAAAAGGCACCTCGGGGACACCCGCACTATGGACGGTGTATGAAAAACCCATTTATCACTTGCGTTCTATCGGCTTTTGCCTCCGGGCTCTCTTGGCGGTTGGGATAAAAATTGAAATCGCATCCATCAGGAGAACATACAACCCCCCCTTTCTTTTTCACTATTTTTTTTTCTTCTTTTGGAAGTGGAAAATAGCAAATGCGTGGGTGGTAGCTATATATACATATAAAGTCGATATACCCCCTCCCTTGATTTTTTTTCCTCGTATATATGTATACCTACCGAAAAATCCTCAACGAAACAAACGACCGCGGATATAGGTTGGGATTCAATAGCTATTGACCAAAGGCTCACTGACTGAGAAAAATATATGCGTGCATTATTTTTTAGAGGAACAGTGGGGTGGAGGTTAGTATCGTAATTTTCTTTTATGAAATCGATTGAATTGTGCGTATGGAAGTTAAGTGTGATTTGTTATTTGCATTATTTCACTATTTATAGTAGTGACAAATAAATGTGTATGTACTTTATATGCATATATGTACAAGTATATGTACTATATATGTACAGTATAGGTATACTAAGGTGCTCCTTATAATGGGGCAAAAAAAAACAAAAGTTTTATACTGAATCGGGACACTTGTTCCAATATTTAAAAAGTACTAGCCCTAAAATTTGGTGAATTTCATATGAAATTTCAATTATAAACATTGGTTTGACTAACACATCGAAATCACAAAACAGGGAAGTTGTAGGTAACCTCTGTTTATTATCCTAAGATTTCTTAAATATTAACAATGTTGTTTTATTTTTAGAAATATTTGCTTTCTTCTGGGTAAGTAGCCTTAATTTAGACTGTACTACCTTTACAGCATTTGGCATTATGCTCCACTTTATAGAGGTCTTATTGAGAAGTGGAAACACGTTCGACTCTCGTCTGTCACTATACGAAGATGTGAGGTCACGGGCTTACGAGTGAGTGTCATAATCAGTCGTATGTCACGTGCACAATACAACATGAAAAATTGATAGGGACCCATCATCCCATATCCATTGCTAGGAAACCCTATATCGTACAATCGCTGAATGCTAATCACGAATTGCGACACCCCCTTCCAAAATAACCTGACGACAACACAAAATAATAATAACAACACACCGATTCGAACAACTTCCATGATGACACACTCTGAATCAACTCAAATAAAAGTTAAAAATTACGAAAAACAAAACCGACACAGAAATGAAAGTTTTTAACACAACCATTACAATTTAGCTGTGAGAGTTCCAAAAAGTGTGTGTGTGTGTGTGTGT
>JAQIWH010008039.1:0-10705 GCA_034695005.1 Cryptops parisi | reverse complement strand
ATACATACACACACACACACACACACACACACACACACACACCGTCAAAACCCGAACAATGAGGCATACTTCTACATATACAGTATAGAGGCAAAGTAATGGTTTAGCGGTGTAAGTGGTGATGTAATACAAGAAATAGTGTTGTTTTCTGTTTTATATATGGCAAAGTAATAAATTGTAGTGACTTATATACTTCGTAGATTTTTCATACAACAGGTGATAGTGATTAATTGAAATGTGTCCGTCGAATCTAAAAGTGATATCAATTACACACTCCACTTGGAAAGAGAAAAGTGCTTACAATTCGTACATTGAAAACCGCAAAATTAACTATTTACAACACTTTAAGTATTCCTGTAAAAACGGTGTCAAAATTAACATTATTTTCGTTGAACTAATATAGTACGTTGCTAAGTAGAACTCAACTCGATTCTTCCAAATGACAATTCTTCCTTTCAACTTTTTAATCGCCGAGGGGATTTTTTAATTTTCTTCAAAAACACGAAATCAAGTTGGAAGTTATTCTCATTTTAATCAGGCGATGAAAATAGGATTAGAATTTTTTTTTTAAGAAATGTTCAAGATGACATATGAAATTCTCGACAAAATTTGTCTTGAAATCACTGGCAGGGAAATTGGATTTGGTAAAGTCAAAAGGTTCCTCTTCAAAATTATTCCTTTTTAACAACGTTCAGTTCGAATTGTTTGTTTTGTTTTTAAAATAAGACAAATTTAATTAGATACAAGGTTTTAAAAAAAAAACATCGAATTTCGTTCAATTTTTTAGAATACGTGTGATGTTTTTATTTTTAAATAAATAATTTTATATTTTACCGTTGCTTGTGTGTGTGGGTGTTTCCAAGCAAATAGCAACAGTTTATTTTTTGGACTAATGGTCACGCAGCTTTATAGATGTTATATAAAAAAAATTATAACCAGATCAATTAGTTTTTTATATGTTTAATAAAAAAGTATGGAGTATATCATATGCACACAAAAATAAATTAGTTTTATTAGAATACAGATCGATTCATAAAAATTGTCATGTTGACAATTGCTAAGAGTTTATTATAGTTTTTCTTTTTCATAATTGCCATTACGCTGATTGTTTCAATTAGTTTAATGCCTTCAGCAAACATCATATGATTCAGTTAACAAATTTTACTTTACATACCACCAATACTTTCGGAGATAATTGGTCAACGTGTCGCTTTGCGATCTTTTTCGTGCGTTGGCATTATGTCGTTAATAATGTCGTTGGCATTATGTTGATAATTCGTCTTTCTAAATTATATATGGAGTCTTTTAAAAAAGTTAAAAACCGAATAACCTTAAAAATGAAAAGCAAGGTCACTTCCGTAACTGCAGGTCGATATACCTAATAATAGTTCAGAATTCAGAATTTTAAAATAAACACCAACTTCGTCTCCTGCAATGCTAAACACGGGTTTGTTTTTTTCAATTTTTCATCTTGGTGTATGCCGTCATTGTTCAGCAGTCGTGTATGCAGTTTTTTGTTTATTACGCATATCACGCGTGCAGCATGGATTAGCTATTTTACTTTATTGTAATCATTATTTGTATGTGTTTTAAAGCATAAAAGTATTTTTTTAAACAAGTGTTTTTTGGGTACTTTTCTGTTATAGCCGGGGTGAGTTTGATGTTGATATTGCTTTGTATTTGGTTTATTTTGTGTGGGTTTATTTTGCAGGTTAGGTTAGGAAAAACAAAGAAACGTATTAAATGTATGATATTGTTTTGTTTTCTTGATCTAACCTGCACAATAGACCCATAACCAAGCAAATAGCAACTCAGACTCACCCCGGCTATAACAGGAAAGTACCGTTTTTTGATATCAAACTTTAAAAAATCACCCGTGCAACACCGGATGTATCAGCTAGTTGTAACTAATGGGGCAGAAATGAAGATTCACTAAACAATACGATTAAAGAAAGAAACATTTGATTCGTTGGAAGATAAAAGAACAAAACTAGGTATTATAAGTGTATGGGTTACTATTACCACCAATATACTACACTCGAAAGTTCATCGTTTCTGATTTGTTGGCGAGTAAATGATTGCCGTTTTGATTAAGCTCAATGTAGTGGAAAAGGCAGCTTATCGAAAGGGAACTTCATACTAACACTACTAGTAGCAGTAATACTGTTGCTCCTAGCAAGCAATCTCTGTTGAGCAGCCATTTTTTACTTGTGGAACTGGACCTCATAAACGAAGCGAACCAATCGTAACCTCCGGCGTTTTGATCGTTAATCTTTCGACAGGTGAAGTTGAGAATTTATTACTTATCTCTCCCAGGAACGGGGATCTAATAACATACCAGAGAGCCTGGTTAACAAAACTGAAAGAAATCGATAACTGGATTATTAAATATTTCTCACTATAGCAGTTGAAGTTGTTTGATATATAAACATCAACGTTAGATTGGTGTTGATAACCGGAGTTAATTATAATTTAGTTATCAATTTGTTTCTACGTTTTTTAATGAATTTTTCTTGTAAATCAGTGTTTTAATACTAAAAATTAGATTCGTATCAATTAATATTAGTGATACGCAGATTTTTTTCGTGATAAAAGACTTATTGGACTGAGAATAATTAACAGTAGGGTGCGTCATTAACGATTAGCTCGACCTTCTGTCACACGCAAGAGTTGCGCAATTTCAGATATGGCAGCTGGCGTAATTTGTTGACAACTGTAAGCTTTTTTTCTTAATCAATGAAAACTAATTGATTATGTATTCACATGAAAAAAAATTATATCATCACATTTCACATTGTGTATAATTTTGTATTTTTTATGTTAGTATTATGTTTGTTTTTCTTTGTCCCAATGGGATGGAATAATAAAAATAAATAAATAAATAAATTGGCAAAACGTTACTTAACGCTTTTTTTACACCAGACCCATCAATTTTATGGAAATGCATTTTGCTGATTCATAGTGGGAAAACTTTTGAAATTCAAAATTTGTAATTTGAGAAGTGTTCATATTTTGAAAAAACATTTTTTAACATTACAAAACAAAAGGAATTACTTAAAGGGAAAGTGCTAAGTTTTTGTCTAAGTTAAATTTCATTTTGTTGTGGACATGTTGCGTGATATCAGTTTTTGACAAAACGAACGTAACATTCGTAAGAAAAAAAAAACTAAAAACACGTGTTGACTACTATTGAAAACGGAAGCAAAATGTCGTGAGTAGAAATCATTAGATGTGCAATTCGCCATTTTCCAACGCAAAGTGTATGAAACTTACTTTTTTTATGCGTTTTCAAAAGATTCAACTGGTTCTTTGAAAAGCTGCCGTCAACTATCACGTACGTGTAGCAAAATTCCTTTTCGGAAATTGCCAATGCAATTTTCCAAGAAACCATACTTAGTATAAGTGTGGTATTGATTTAATTCTTTGTATACCTTCACTTTGTCGTTTACCTTTAAGTTTACTTTCAAAGTCGTGTACTGCAGAATAAGTATGAGTAATGGTAGTAAAAAACTCTAGTAGTTATAGGGATGCTGTAACTTGTCAATAGAGAACTTATCATTTTTATCACAAGCTTTACATTAGCTTCACTTGTGAGTTACCTTTTGTTAGTGTGTGAGCTGGGAATTGAACGTATACTGGTATTTACTTATGTTTATGGTAATACTAGTAAATAACCCGTCAAAAATGACAGAAAATTTTTTGCTTGTTTTTTTTGGCCCGCCAATAAAATATTTTCAGCCACATTAACTGCTAGAAAACTATAATTATTTCCAGGAGTGTCATCTGATAACAACAGAACGCAGATCTGCAGTTGCAGATCGATAGGAACAGAGAGCAGCAGCAGCCAGTTGTTGTTGTTGCCCATTATTATATGACGTCACTATGCATTGCAACTGTTAGTTGTCGAATTAACAGTGATGACAATCAATTTGTCAACTTTTTCAGGACTTTTTTTATTTATAAACCTTCTCTGAGGCATGTTCTATCTATCGATACACTTGTTAGCGCCGTCGGTGTCTGGGTATTGGAGTTTTACGGGAACAGACATTTCTTCAACTCATGCTTATATATATGTATGATACCATTTTGAGTCGTGGCATCCCTCTCTATTTGGTATCCATCATCTTTCATACATCAATTTATTGTTTTTTCTTATATATTTGTATAGTCATTATTTAGAACTGGCAGCAACTTATGGCTTATTTTCTATGGCTATTTGTACATGTTAATTGAGAGTTTACTGTAATTGAACTCTGCTAACTTGATCGTGTCCTTTGATGTCATTGTTTCAACATAGAATTTGCTCTCACTTTACGTTTCTTAACAAACCCTTTTTTGTTGTTTTCTGGTACTGTATTTTTTGTTTGATTGTCCAATTGATCATTTTGTTTCTGTTCAAAGACTTTTTGATAGTTGATGTACAGGGTATTTTAGACCAGTTAATAACGCCCTTGGCATTCTTAAAATTGACTAAGCTTAGTCTTTAGCCATGTCCGTTTTGGTGATTATGTCTGGATGTAATCTAGATGTTCAAAATGAAATGTAAAGAAAGAAAAAGACATTATGTTCACTCTTATGCAGTCTTCAAACCACAAATACCTGTTCACTATGCACATTGTTTGAACCTCTTTCTCCTGTATTGCATTTCAGCATCATTTGGTAGCGTTGAATCAAAGGGTAGGTTCACACTTTGTCTTCTGCCAAATGTAGTCTCTTTCTCCCCAGTCCCTACTTTCCCAAGCTAACTTAAGGTGCATAAGTTATACAAAGTGAAAGGCATGCACGGTTCCTGGTTGGTGCTCAGCTTCTGATTCAACACCAAAAAATGAAGCTGAAATGGAGTACAGTAGATGGATGCCCTTAGCAAGTCATACAGTGCGTTTCATTTATTTTTAATTGTTCAGCCCATACCTCATGATTTTATTTAAGAAAGTACTGTACACCATACAGCAATAGAGGATTTCTGAAGAAGTGGAATCTCATTTGAAAAGTTTGAAGTTAGTCATACACAAGGTAGACAAGCAGAACCAGTGGCTACAGCAAGTCAGAACTACCCTGTCGTTTTACAGGCTTTGCAAGAGATCATTGAAATAACTTGCCTTACTGATGCTAAGAGCATATACAGTAAACTTCTTTAAATTTACTTTGGTCCTTCACATTATCTCCATCTTGTCTTTCAAGTGATCTTCACAAGTTCTCACATGATATTTGGCTCTCTAGCCCAGTGGTCTTCAAAGTGGGGTGTGCGCACCCCTAGGGGTGCTTGTACCTATCTATGGTGATGTGCAAGCAATAGAAGATTTTTTATAAACTCTTGTTACAAAGAGTTTATTTGTTATTAACTCTTGTTATAGAGATTTGTTATAAACTCTTATCACTTATAGACTATTGTTACATATATCAGGGGTGCGTGGCGTTGGACCCACTAATATAGGGGTGTGCGTTCAAAAACGTTTGGAGACCACTGCTCTAGCCTATTCTCCAGGTAGTGGTAACAGTTAGTGAGGCTTTTCAAACTCCTGATCTAAACTCACGACTTAGTGCAATGGCAGGGATGAGAATGTTGCACAACTATTTGGCTGCAATCAGAAGTTGCACAAATTATTTCAAACCTATTTTCTATGCCTGAAGATGTAGAATGATATATTGATTTCCACAGTTAGGGAGAACAAGTACATTAAAAATTATTTTTAAGCATACTCTTAATATACTGGCATATAGCGTTTACCATATTGGTTTTTAATTAACAGCATATAGGCAGTGATACTTGATACACTTTAAAGCACAATAAGGACTCGTGCGATTTTCATCAGTCCGTGAAAAATAAAATAAAATTGGTTTGCTGTTCGTGTTTTTTAAAAAAAAAAATGTTCGTGTTCTACATTTAAAGATTAAAAAAATATTAAAAAAAAACGAAATGAAATCGTTATGACCAGGAATCAAACCCAGGTCCATTGCTTGGAAGGCAGCTGTGCTCACCACTGTACTGCAACCGCGTCCTGTAAAATGACTATTTATGAACTAGTTATAGTTTACTTCCAGACACTTTTGTATGGTCGTGTTCAATTACAACTTAAATGGCAGGCCATCATCCAAAATCACCATTGTCGAGTCATGATGGAAGGTAAATTTACCAATTCCACTAGAATTCGGAACTTTAAATAGCCCATAAATTTTACTATTCGACATTTTTTAAACTTAGCGTAACTTGGCAGCCATGTATATTTTACCACCAAAACATGAGCAGGCTTTCAATTCACACATGTCGGCGCTGATTGGTTATTGCCCATTTGAATTCGGAAAGAGCAAAACGTTCGGACAGACAAAGTTTACGTGCGTTTTTTCACGAATTGTGGAACATCATCCGTCCCAATTTTAGAAAAACCGGACGGGAAAGTCTAATCCATAGTCTGACGAATCCATAGACACCTCATTCATGAAAATCCACAGTCTTGTTTTTGAATGCACGATCTTTATATACTAGCATATAGCATCCGCAGTTTTGTTTTTCATTGATGCTGTGTAGCCCGTGTCAACCGGTCGGTACACTTCGATGGATCCAGTGACACTTCATTTATCAAAATCCATCGCGCCATTTACCCTGTAGGAGGGTCTAAAGAATAATGCATTTATGGCATGTAGCGTCCACCATATTGGTTTTTAATTGATGCCATTGAACAGTGTGGGTCGGGTCTCTAAGACAAATCCATGGACACCTCATTCATCAAAATCCAACGAGTAGTTTTGTTTTTATATGTAGAAACTCATAACTCACGCACTCACTCACAAACTTACACAATGTTTATATACTAGCATATAGCGCCCGCCATATTGATTTTCTATTGATGCTATATAGCCAGTATCACTTGTGAGAGGAAGGCGGATCCAAACACACCTCCATCATAAAAATACATTGAGTCATTTAGGATGTAGAAGGGTATAAAGAAATGTGCATATATGGCATGTAGCGTTCGCCATATTGGTTTTACGTTAATGCCATAAACCAGTGTGGGTCAGGTCTTTACGACAAATCTATAGACACCTCATTCGTCATTTATCAAAATCCATCGAGTAGTTTAGGCGCTTGTAACGTTATTCTGGGCAAGTCTTCAATTAGTATTAACTACTGCAAGAATAGTTTAACACTCACTTTTTCAGTTGTGTAAATGCAATTCATTATAGCGTAGTAAAGAACATTAACAAAAAAAGGAGTGGTAAGCCTACATGTTTTTTTTCTTTGTTGTTATTTTTTGTATTCTCTGCTTTGAGGGAGGAAATTTCTCTTTTTCATTTTTCTTTTTACTTTTGATTCTGGGTGGAGAACAAAAATGTCTTCTTTGTCAAACAGAAATGTGATGTTGGGTTCTTTCTCGGTTCCCCACTCACTTTTTATTGGATTTGCTGCAAGTTTTATGTTTCTGAACTTCTCCATTACTTTCTGAGATTAACTCGTTTTGGTTTTTGCTGTTCTTCGGAAAGCCAACTCATTCCAATCATTTTCTTTTTTTTTTTTCATCATGTTTTTTTTTCTTTTGTAGAAATTTACGATGATGGAAATTCAACTTATGCAACTCAACCCCATAGATTAATGTGGAAAAAATATTTGGTTTATTTTGGCGTCAATTGAGAATGACAGTTTCTAAGAAAATCGAATTACCAGATGATGCATAATAAGAACTTTCTTCAACATGGTAAGCCAATGAGATACATATCGATTTTTTAGTTTAAATCCAATTAAATATGAACGTATATGAGATTATAAAAATAGTTCACTTAATTGTAGAATAGGCTACTGTATATTAGCCGTGAACCCCTATGGTATTGTTGTTATAATTGATTGTAAATAAAGTTGAGTTAATAAGTAAGCATTCCAGATCAGAGTGCACTAGACCAGAATATTTCTGGTGCACTAATTTATTTATTTTATTCATTTATTTATTTATTTATTTTAAAGAGAGCGTCCGGTTTGGACAAAACACAATACAAACAAAGAAGAAATTAATGCTAACAAATAAAGGATAATAAACAAACAAAAAATTTTGTTAGTAAGCTATTGTCTAAAACATGCGAAAATAAATATATTAAAATACAATGAAATCCCTTAATTTTTGGGTATAAGGAACAAATTTATGATGGTTGATTAAAATGAAATGATTTGTGATTTTTTGATTAAAATGAGTGCAATTAATAATGCATTTTTGCGCTGAGCAGTTATACAATGTGGATCGTATGTCATAAAGGATGTCGTTCCAGAGCGCGACGACATCATACGGAAATTTTTTTATTATATAAGGATGAACTTATTTATTTCGATTAAAAAATGTCTTGTTTTTCTAGTTTTGATGTCACTTGGTAAATATTGAGTTATTTCGAAATTTGGATGTGAGGCGTATCTTAATGCTGATGCTAGTGATTTAATTTTTGTTATTTTTATTAAAGTATTTAAGGTAGAAATATTTTTGGTTTGACAGTATTGAGTTATTGATTGGTATTTGGACAAATTAAATGGTGTTTTAATGCACCTGTTGTATGATACTTTCAGTCGATTTATATTATACTTGTGAGTGTTTGACCATACTTCCACTTGTAAGTTAATTATAGAGTTTATAATGGCGAAGAAAGCTATTTTACACGTTCATGTAAATTCAATATTTTCTTAAGTCTTTTAAGGAGGTAATTTTTAGTATTAAGTTATTTTGATCAGTAGGTTTATATGGTGCCCAAAGGTTATTTTATTATCGAAAAGGACTCTCAGTACCTTAACTGCCTTAATAGTTCAGGTGTCACTGTTTATTGTAAATTGTTCTGTGTTTGATTCGTTTAAGTTCATATTCCTTTCTCTATAGTCTATACCATTTTTTGATGAGTTGTAGGTCTGATGAAATTGCTTGTTTAACTTTATGGTGTTCATTGTGATGGTACCTATACAGTATGAAGTTGTCATCTATGTACGTTAGCATGGAACCTTCTATTGGGAGTTTATTAATTGATAACATAAATTATTGTAAAAAAGAATGGATAATTTTGATCCCTGTACAACGACTCTGGTGGAGGGAATTTTGTTGTCGATAGTATTATTTTTGATTATATTGAATCATTGACTAACGATGGCAGCTTATTGTTATAATTTTATTTAAGCAAATTGTTCACTAATTACACACATGTATGAATGTTGTTATGGAAACTGAGACAGACGTTCAGCTGTACAGACGCTTAAACGTACAGATCAAGGAGTAACTTCAAGATTTTATTTATTTATTTTATACGATCACAACAGGATCAAGAACAAACACAAGGACATAATTCATAAAATAAACTTACACCTATTAACAAAAAATTGATATAGATGATACAAACTAACAAAACAAAATATAAAATAGTCATTAGCGACAAATTAATTTGAAAAGTTTATATGTCGAAAAAGTTTATAATAGAGATATTAATGTCGAATGTGGTTAAGATATTAATGTCGTATTGTTTAGTACAATAACAAAGTAAGCATGAGACAACACTTTTAGATATGACAATGGCTAAAAAATAATACAAAAATGCAATTGAACAAGCTAAGAGAAATGGAGTAACATGAATAAGCTTAAATTAAATCAATTAAAAACTAGTTGGTTACATCTTGGTAACAATTCTCAGGAAATGCAACAACTTTTTATCTTTGGTATCAAATTTTTTATGGTATCAAATTAAAAAAAAAAAAATAAAAATTGATTCACATTTAACTTTTGGCGTCCATATCAATAACATGATTAAAAAAAGTTCATAAACAAATTTTTCTTGTTAAACGCCTCAGATGTATCCTCAGCACGAAAGAGAAGAAATCATTCTTTATTACCAAAATAATTTCTTTGATTACTTATGGCATCAATATTTATATGGTCTGATGCTAGATCATTCCGTCTTAGACAATTTACTACTGTTTGCAATAATATTTTACGTACTCTCTTCAAATGATCACAGTTCACGTCTATCTCCAAAAAATGTTCGAGCCTTAGAATTCTGAGTATACAAAAGTTGATTATACAGTATATCATAGACTAATTGAAATTCAAAAATTTCCCAATAACAAAAATCACCCTCTTCACCACCATGCTGCAAATTTTGAATGTGCTGCAGATGACCGTTCATCAAAATAAAAACTTTCAACTTTGTCATATAGCACATTACTTCAAAATCGTACAGATACACTTATAACACCTTCTCTTTCTGGAACAATTTGTTTTTACGTATCAGAAAGTATGCACTCTTTGATCTGAACGATGTTATCAACAGTAAAACAATATAAAAGTCAGGTTTCCAATTATGTTAATTGGAAACCTCATTTTTAATTGTTTATCAATTGTATTTATGGTTTATTTTGTTTTGTTTTACCACTGTATTTTTCTTTGTTCCCATATGAGCCGAATAATAAAGAATAATAATAAGTAAAAAATCTTTTCGTCCCGAAAAGACACTGCAACGTATGAGATAAATTAAGTAATTGCAAAATGAAACAATAAAATTATGAATAATGATTACAAAACAAGATGTGAGTGAAAAGCGATTATTTTTAAATGGGTGCAATCTACCTCTATATATAAGCACGAGTTGAAGAAATGTCTGAACCCGTAAAACTTCAGTACCGAGACACCGACGGCGCTAACAAGTGTATCGATAGATAGAACGTGCCTCAGAGAAGGTTTATAAATAAAAAAAG